>WOXC01012203.1:0-69596 GCA_011680675.1 Gymnobelideus leadbeateri
AACCTTAAATGACAAACAGAAAAGTTCATATTTGATCCTGGGGAGTAACAGGCGGCCACTGAAGCCTGCTGAGCAGGGAGTGACATGGTCAGATCTCTGCATCAGAAAAATCACCTTGGTGTTTGACTGCAGGATGGACTGGACTGGGGAGAGATCTGAACCAGGGATAGAAATCTACTGATTAGAAAGCTACTAAACTAGTTTGAACAAGAGGTGATGAGTGGCTAAATGAGTGGGGAAAAGCAGCTATAGGTGAGAAGCATTGTGAATATAGCAACAAGACCTGGTCACAGATTCGATGGACATGGAAGACAAAGGAGTGAGAAATCAAGGAAGACACCAAGGCTATGTGGCGGGGTAACCAGGTGACTGGGAAGATGGTGGTGCCACTACAGTAATAGGGAAGTTTGGAAGAGGGCAAATTTGAGGGAAAAGATGAATCCTGTTTTAGACCTATGAACAGAGAGTAGGAGTGAAAGGGGTGGATGAATGGCAGGGCATTTTAATGCTTTGGGCTCCAGAAAGCTGAACTTTTTCACATGCTTCTATTTCTTTCTCACTCCTATCAGCATGTATTCACTTCTACCCCATAATTGGCTTCCTCTTTCTTCCTCTCACCCCTACCACAAAGTCACCCAATGCTTCTTCCATTATATTTGTCTTCTTGTCTATCTCTCAGACCCCTGTTACACATGGTTCTGACATCTCACAATCCCAGCTGGGAAAAGAGTCAGGGAGGATACTAATATAGTAAGATTTAACTCTGGGAGTAGCTAGGGGGCACAGTGAATAGAGCATTGACCTTGGAGTCAGAAGGACCTGAGTTCAAATCTGGCCTCAGACACTTAACACTTACTAGCCATGTGACTGTAGGCAAGTCACTTAACCTCAACTGCCCTGCCCTTCCCCCTCCCCCAAAAAGCAAAAAATAAAAAAATAAAATTTTAAAAAAGATTTAACTCTGGAGGGGCAGCTAGGTGGTGCAGTGAATAGAGCACTAGCCCTGGAGTCAGGAGGACCTGAGTTCAAATATGACCTCAGAATTTGACCTGTACTACCTGTGTGACCCTGGGCAAGTCACTTAACCCCAACTGCCTCACCAAATAAAATTTAACTCTGGAGTTAACTCTTCTAACCTACAAGAACACTAGCTGGTCGGGTTCCCCAAATGCCATAGGTTACATCCCCTTTAGGGTTCAAGGGTGTACCTTCAAAGGGAAGTGGGGTTCTTTGATGCTATCAACTTGAGTCCCCCATTCTGGTTCTTTCTTCCCAATATCAATCACCAATGATTACTACCCTGATACCATTTGCCCGATGGATTTCTCCTTCATATGGATTAATCAACTAGCTCAAATAACTTTAAAAAGCTGGAGAAGGAAATGGCAAACCACTCCAGTATCTTAGCCAAGAAACTCACAAATGGGATCACAAAGAGTCAGACATGACTGAAACTATTCAACAGCAACAACAAACATTTACTTAAAATATATAGAAAAAACCAGAGTACAAAAATATCCCTCTGGACTAGATACACTTTTCTCCCTACATCCTAGTTAAAGAACTAGGGAGAATGGGCTGAAACTTTAAGTGTTATCTATGAGCATTCTTCCTACCACCAAGGCCACTTCTAGAGGCAGTGCCTAGTATCTAGGCTGCCATGTTGACTCACTGCTCAGCTGGATTCCCCATTGGTTGTTTGGGGCTATGCTTCTCACTGAGCTTCCTGCACTTCTGGTGGTTCTTCAAACTTTTTCACAAGTTCACATGGTCATAACCCGGCCTATTCCATCTCCAGCACTCATTCATCTAAGAGAAGAAAGAGCAAACACAAAAAGGCAAAAGACATGAGATACCTTGTCTTACATTCCAGGTACATAGTGACCTGCCTTTCCCCCTATCAGGAGGTTTTAGAGCATGTCTTCCCTAGGTTGCCACCAGGAAGAAAGAGATCTGTTTGGCCTTTAGGGTTCAGCTCCAGCTCAACAGCCAATCAAAAGGCTTTTAACAAAATAGCTGGACCAGGAACAATCACAGAATATATATGCAAGCCTTGAAACCAAAGAGCAAGGCTTCCCATTATATAGGATTCATACATTTCCATAAACAGAATAACTTGAGTCCTCTTCCTCCCTCCCCACATTGGCTGGAAACAAGCAGAGCTTAATATGTATTCTGCCAGTGACTGTATATGTATAACCTGTAATAAAATGTTTGCCTTCTCAATGAGAGGGGCAGGGAGGGAGGAAGAAAATTTGGAACTCAAAATTTTAAAAAACAAATATTAAAAAAATATTTTGCGGGGCAGCTAGGTGGCGCAGTGAGTAGAGTGTCAGCCCTGGAGTCAGAAGGACCTGAGTTCAGATCCAGCCTCAGACACTTAACACAAACAAACAAAAAAACCTAGCCGTGTGACCTTGGGCAAGTTACTTAACCCCAAATGCCCTCCAAAAAGCAAATATATATATATATATTTTACATGTAATTGGGGAAAATAAAATTTTAAATAATTTGGGTTTGGGTTTTTTTTTTTTACTGTGTATTCTGCCAGGATTGGGCACTCATTGACCTGTCCCCCATTATCTTGGAATGGATGTATAACAAGTGTGTGTGTGTGTGTGTGTGTGTGTGTGTGTGTGTGTGTGTGTGGGTGTGTGTGTGTGTGTGGGTGTGTGGTTAAATTTGGTCACTGTGCAAAATGTTTTTGCTTGGTTGTTTTTCTTTCAATCAACCAATCAATCAACACTTATTAAAAGATCTCTATGGAGATCTTTTGGATCTGTTAATACAAAGATAAAGGTAAAAATCCCTACTCTCAAGGACCTTACAGTCTAGCTATGGGAAAAAAATGGTCTAGGCATATACCAAATAGACACAAACTATATAAGTGGTAATTTAGAGGAGGGCACTAGCAGCTGGGGAGATGGAGAAAGGCTTCATGTAGAATATAGCTCTTCAGATGAGCCTTGAAGAAAACTGGGAATTCTAGAAGGTGGAAGCAGGGATTAAACTCAACTGCCCTGCTCTCCCCAGGAAGCAGGACATTCCTGGCATAGGGGACAGTTAGTGTGAAGAGTGTTGAATGAGGAGTAGTTAAGGTCTGATTGGATGAATTATAATTTTGCAGGAAGGGGAGTAAGGTTGGGAAAGAAGGTTGTGTCTGTACTTCAAGATAATCACTTTAGTAGTTGTGCATAGGTTGGAATGGAGTAGGGAGAGATTTGAGGAAAGAAGGCCAACAAGAAGCTATTACAATAGTGGGATTCACAAGCTCTGGGTTTCAACACTCAACCCAAATACCAGGCCAATACAGGGGGATCTTTAAATTCCATTACCATTACATTCCACCCCTCCAGGATCCTTGAACTGATGCAAAGTGAAATAAGAAGAACCAGGGGAACACCGTGCTCAGTAACAGCAACATTGCCCAACAATCAACTTTAATAGACTCAGCTCTTCTCAGTAATATAATAATCCAAGACAATTCCAAAAGACTCACAATAGAAAATGCTATCCACAGCCAGAGAATGAACTGATGAAAACTGAATCCAGGTTGGAGCACACCATTTTCTTTGGTAGTTTTGGTAGTTTCTTTTGGTAGCTTTTTTCCTTTTGTTCCGTTTCCTCTTTCACAAGAGGAAATATGTTTTACATGTAAGATTGCACATATATAACCTATATCAAATTGCTTACATCTTAAAGAAGGGGGAGGAAGGGAGAAAATTCAGAACTCAAAATTTTATTAAAAATGTTAAAATTGTCTTTATATGTAATTCAAAAAAACACTTAAAAATTAAAAATAGAAAAAAAAGTGTAGGTCTGAACATGTTACTCTTCCCCTCCCCCATTCAATAAACTCCAGTGGTTCCTTATTACCTCCAGGATCAATTATAAACTCCTCTGCTTGTTTTTTAAAGTCCTTTGCTAACTGGCCTCTTACCTTTGTTCCCCTCCATGTATTCCACCATGGGGCAATACTGGCCTTCTTCAGGGAAAGTCCATCTCTCAATTCTGTGCCTTTTCACTGAGTGTCCAATTCCTAGAATTTTCTTCTGCTTCCCCTCCCCCCGATCTTCCCAAAGAAGAGGGAGCTGGATGCTAGGAGGAAGAAAGAGCTCTTTTGTCCTCCAAAGGGTCAGGTAAAAAAACACCTACTAAGGGTCAGAGGATGAGGAGCAGTAGTGGTTGGTGCTTCTCTTAAGTGCTCTGAGGTAGCTATTGATGACCCTGATTCCAATGAAGAAGTTGGCTGTTTTCTCAGGGCTAGGATACAAGATATGATAGAAAACTTCCCAAGACTCATTAAAGTGGACTACACTACAACTACACATTTCTGATCATTCACATGGGTACAAAAGAAACTAAAAACCACTGACCATAATTATGAAGTTTTGGGCAAGAAGTGGAAAACCATTTGGGCACAGGTTCCCCCACCTCCATCCCTATTGTCCATTGAAAACAAGCTATAGGGTGGCTAGGTGGCACAGTGAATAGAGCACCCACCCTGGAGTCAGGAGGAACTGAGTTTAAATCTGGCCTCAGACACTTAACACAAAACTAGCCATGTGAGCTTGGGCAAGTTGCCCTGCCTTTCCCTCTCCAAAAAGCAAAACACACACACACACACACACACACACACACACACACACACACACACACACACACACACACACACACACACAAGCTATGTAGAAAAGAAAAATTAATTGGAAAAGCAAAAAGTTGACTAAAAAAGTAGTGTCTAAGAAAGGGATTCAGATTTCTGAACTATTTTAAGTAGAGGAATTAACAGATTCCTGGCCAGAGAGGGAGTATACCTTAGAAAGGATGGTTAGAATATATTTGTATTGAAAATTTAATATGCCTTAAGCTAAAATAGGATGAGGGACAGAGGTGTGCCTGTGTATATCCCCCAGCTTAGATACCATAGAGAGTTGGCAAAAAGAATAGTAGTCAAGATATCCAGAAGTTATGGCTGCTTTAAATTTGAGCCTATTCTGCCTAAGAACTGAGGTGGTGGAGAGGACTGGGTTTTAGAGAGTTTTTTGGGTGTTTTGTGTTTCTTTTTATACTTTAGTTCTTGCTGTGTCTTCTCGGCAAATATCCATTAATAAAAGCTAATTGATATTGAGGAGAGATTGACTCATGAAACTGATAGTGGGAAGATGTTAACTGAGCAGCTGATACTAATAGACCTGCACCTAATAGGGCTTTGAGAGCAATAACATTGAAGAGACCACACATCGCCCTTTTGGGTTGAGAACTACAACTATCTCCTCACTATTCCTGGAGCTATATCCCTCTTACCGTGGCCCAAGATTGCATTGGATTTTATGGATGCCATATCCAGGGCCCAGTCCAGGTGACTGATGACTGACTGCTGGCCTTAGAAACCAGGTCAATTTAAACTTTATATGCCATCCAGCCATCTGCTTGGATTATTGTACCATCTGCCTATTGTGAATGACTTGCTCCTCCCAAACTGGACTAGCACCATCTTCCACACCACAACTGAGTTTTTAATGTTCACACCACTCCATGCCTCTTGCCTCTGAAGAACTTAATCAAAATTTCAGAAGAACCAATAGAAGTACAGCATCTAGAATCCACAGCAGGGGCAGCTAGGTGGGGCAGTGAATAGAGCACCAGCCCTGGAGTCAGGAGGACCTGAGTTCAAATCCCCTCAGACACTTAACACTTACTAGCCATGTGACCTTGGGCAAGTCACTTAACCCCAATTGCCCTGCCTTCCCCCTCCAAAAAGGAAAAAAATAGAATCCACAGCAGTTAGCTACTAGCCTCAGCAGCCAACCCTGATAAAAAGTCAGCCCTGACAAGCAGTGTTCTTAATCCAGCCTAGCTGTGAATTCATGGCTCACATGCCCTACTAGCAAGGGAATGATTTGTTCATCAGTTATGTCACGCTCAGAAGGTGTTTGTATTTTTGCTCATGCTATACCTTTAAAGCAAATATTCCTTAGTAAAAGTTAATCTAACTGTTAAGTGGCTAAATGGAATTAAAATTGGGGGAAATAATCTGTGGGAGACTGAGCCAATGGCAGGGATGAGAGACACTTCCAATTCCCTTAAGAACACTGGAGGATTGGGTGGCCAGCCCCAGAGTGAGTACTTAGCACCCACACATAAATAACTAGCCTGTAACCTTGAGCAAGTTACTTAACCTCAATTGCTTAAAAAAAAAAATAGAGCACCAGCCCTGGAGTCAAGAGGACCTGAGTTCAAATCCGGCCTCAGACACTTGACACAAAACTGGCTGTGTGACCTTGGGCAAGTCACTTAACCCCAATTGCTCCTCCAAAAAGCAAAAAAAAAAAAAGAATACCAGAGAGAGGAAATGTAGCACAACTGGCCTTCAGGCAGTAAGGACAGAGGCACTGTTACAAAGAAATGCAGAAATCACATAAGGTGGGGAGGCTAGGTGGCGCAGTGAGTACAGCGCTGGCCCTGAAGTCAGAAGGACATGAGTTCGGATCCAGCCTCAGACACTTAACGCACACAAACAAAAACCTAGCCGCGTGACCTTAGGCAAGTTACTTAACCCCAATTGCCCTCCAAAAAAAAAAAAAATAAGGAACAGATTTCTTATTCTTCCATATCATGGCTATAGACCCTCGTGGTTGTACCTCCTAACACTGGCAACCCTATTTCAATACTCTACTCCAAAAGACAAGTTGCTCCTGAAGTTCCCTTCTCTCAATAGAAGATAAGCATTCCTGATTCTCAGTTTTGAAGTTACTGAAAAGAAATTTCCAAGGCTGGCAGGCGAGGCCCAAAAAATCTCCTTCTTCTGCTAGAATGCTAGATTCTGGGATTCTGGTGCCTAGGAATGACCCTCCCCCACCCTTTTCTGGCTGGAAGCCTAAACTTCAGGACTCTTGGCCATATGGTTCACCTCTTCCTTATTGAGACATGGTTAGAAAACTACCCCAATTTCCAATGCAAGACAGAGAAATGCAACACTGATTCAATATTGAGCTTGTGGTTCTCCAAAACCTCTATCTTTTTCAGGTGAATTCCTATCTCGTTACCCCTCCTCTATCATGTAATTATGAAGCTGATTTTTTTAAACACAAGTATAAGCCTCTCAGGTCATGCAGATGAGCACCCGTGTGCCTATGCCATGTGATTCTCCCCAGAAATCCAGGCATTCTACAATGGCCCCAGCTGCCTCTGTCTCTTGGGCTACAAGAGACTGTCAGCTCCAAGGCTGACATGGCAACGATAACTGGATAAACTGAGCTTCAGGGACTCTCATGTCAGGCCATATGACTGCAACTTGTCCTGTGCTTCTTCCCAAGTCAATCATTCATGGTGTCCAAGGTGGGGGAAGTGGCACCCCCATAAGCAGAGCATTTATGATGCTCTCAGGATCTCTCCTTAAGAAATGTAGAAGGAAAAATGATCACAAAGGTCTAGAAGGCCCTTTTTGTAGGTAAGGACAAAAGGATGGCTCCTCCTCTAAGAGCCTATCCCCCTCAAAAGCCAAAGCCAACCAATTTATCTTGGATATAGTTTCCATCAGTAAACCCTATTCTCCAGGAGAAGCCAAGAGGTTCTACTCTCAGCGAAGATGCAATCTAAAGTCCCACCACAAAGGGTCACAGTCCTATAAGTTCCTCAAGTTGATCAGGGAACTCCTTTAGGTCTATCCCTATGGTGACGATGATCTACCATGTAAGTGCTTTTCATGCCTCACCTTGGTGACACCTAGTTATTTTTGGCATTTTTTGTTTTTATATCACTTAAATTTCCCCTCAGCATGACCAGCAGTATGCAATCAGTGGCAAGTTACCTACAAAGCTGGATGCATGGGTCAAGTGATGGACTGTGTGTCTGTCATCCAAGAATCAGCCTAGTTAATTTGGGAGAGGCTTATCACTAGGTTAGTAATGGAGTGATGAATTTTTGGCCATAGCTCAAATGCCATCTAAGTGGTAGAAGGGCTTCAATCTGTATCAGAGAAGGGAGGATTCAAACCAAGGAACTCACTGATTCTTGAAGTATGAAATAGTAATAAGGATCATACTTACATAAATGTATGTATATATACATATATACACATTTGTATGTATCAGTGTATGTGTGTGTGTATATATATATGTATGTATTATGGTGTGGGCTTATGCATACATTGTGGACTTACGTGCATTATCATACACAGGTATGTACAGATATATACATACACAGATGTACATATATATATATATATATGCACACAAATACATACATAAATATATTATTCCCCCTCTTTGGTTAAGACCTAAGATATCACCGACTTAGGATATTTTTATGGCACAACTGAAAGAAAAAGGCTTAGAAAAGATGCCTTGGGACTTTGATTTGCCCTGAGTCATACAGCCAATACATGTCTAAAGCAGGACTTGAGACATAGTTTTTCTGACTCCAAGTTCAATAATCTATCCCCTGTAACACTGTGTTACTATAACTATTACTATAATTTTATTTCTCCTATTACTATCTTTTTGTTCAATGGAGATCAGATAGAAAGGGTACTGGGACTAATCACTAATACATTGTAAAGCTTGTAGCACTAAGTTTTCCCACAGATATTCCCATACTGTATTTTTTAAATTTTTTTTTCTTTTTGGAGGGCAATTGGGGTTAAGTAACTTGCCCAAGGTCACACAACTAGGTTTGTTTTTTTTTGTTTGTTTGTGTGTGCGTTAAGTGTCTGAGGTCACATCCGAACTCAGGTCCTTCTGACTCCAGGGCCAGAGCTCTACTCACTGCGCCACCTAGCTGCCCCACCTTACTGTATTTTTAAGAGTCAAATGGAATGTTATAGAAAAGACAGTTGGGGCTACCAGTTTAGAATCACAGTTTTAACAGACTTTCAGTGAGGTGCTTCTCCCTATCTAATTGGGAAATACATGTGTTTAAAATTTTTGATCTATGAATAACTTTGAGATAAATTATGTAGAAGGTAGAGAGAAAGAAGTTTAGGAAAATCTTGTGAGAAATGTCTTCTCTGTTGTTATTAAGAAACATAAAAATAATTTATGAACAGTCTGTGAAGAACTGGAAGTTTGCTGTGTATTCTGGAAAGATGGTTTCCAGAGGAGAAAACAAAGAAAAAGGACTTAGTACTTATTTCCTGAGGGTTGAAATGAATTCATATATCAAGACGATTCTTTGTAAACTGTAATCAGTACATGTAGTGGAATGAATGACAAAATTGTATTTCTAGAAGTGAAGAAAAGTCTTTTTCTTTTATATTAAGGATTTATATTTTTATATTAAGGATTTGAAGTAACTTTGCATATGACTATTCTCGGTCAAAACAATGAAAATAATTATCTGTAAGTTTATTTTTATTATTGATTTGTTAAATCTTGCATTTATTAATCTTAATATTTATATAGTCATAAATGATTAAGGGATTTAATATAAAACAAATTACTACTGGGAAAGGTTTTCAAGTTTATTTTAAAATAAGCTAGAGTGGGAGTAGTAATAATTACCTATTAATAATGAGAAATAGGTTGTAAATTAATAAGGAAATTGTCAAACATACAAGACGGAATAAGATTCGCCAGCCTTGTTGTAACTGCTGTTTGTCCCTTAGTGATTACCGTTTGAAGGACTTTTGCAGAGGCGGATAAAGGGGCTGGTTTCGGAGGTGCTGGGATGCAGGTTCCTACCGCAGACTCACTGGGAGCATCTTCTGGACCACTCCGGGGGGCGGGATGAAGGGGGGACCATCCCTTGTAAGGCTCTCTGGAACTTCGGGATGAGGAAACGCCCTCCTCCAATTCGGGTCTGGGCAAGCTTAGAGCAATGCAAGTTTGGCCTAAAGGGTCATGCACACGGGCCCAGCCCTCCCTAATCTTGGTGCCTTCCCTGATTAGCCTGGGTCTGCACGAGGGTAGGGGCTATCTTCTGCCTTTCTTAATGCAGTGACCGGCACAAAGTAGGCACTTTTTGTTTGCCGTTTGCTGCCTGACTGCAAACTAAGGATCCCAACCACCATTACTGTCATTCCATTTTGGTTGCGCAAACAGAGGCAGGCAGAGCCTAGCCCAGCCCTTAAGCGTCTGCATTTGAACTCGGGTCTTCCTGCTGCAGGAGTCAAACCTAAAACTCGAACCTAAGTCCTTTTAGTTTGAAGGTCGGACAATCTCCAAGGTCACTTCCGAGTCTTAATCATATGACCCCCAAGAAACATTAATTCGTAAGCGTAATTCAAAATTTCTTTAGAATTTAGGAAACTTTCCAAATGAAAATGAACCGGGCGAAGAGAGCGGCAAAGGGAGGATTCGAACCCCCGACATCGGCCTCGCCGGTGACGGAATAGTTCCTTTAGCAAATCCTCGAGAAGCCGCGCCCCCCCACATCTCCCCGGGCTGCTTCTCCCATTGGCTCTCCGCATAAAGAGTCCAGCCAATCCTCGTCCCCGTTTAGCCGCCCGGACCGCCCCTGGGCTCTCCTGGGGACAGAAGTCACTTCCCCTGGGAGGGCGCTGCAGCTCCTCCCTGTTCGCCCGGCATCCTCCTCGCCGCCGCATCCAAGATGGAGGAGTACGCCCGTGAGCCCTGGTGAGCCACCCCAACCGCCGGCCTGCTCCTTCCAGCCCCCCGATTCCCTGCCTGCCGGTCCCGCGAGGCGGCCTGGCCGCGCGCGCGCCCCTGCCCACCAGGCCGATCCCGGGCCCGACCCGCCTCCCCGGCTTCCCCAGCCGGGCCTGGCTGTGACCTTGCATTCGGGCCCGACGCCCCCCGCCTGGGCCGCCCGCCTCCTCGGGCTGTGCCCTAGTGTGATTCCGCGGTGTCAGCCCCTGGCGGCTGGGCCCACCTGGCTCCCTCCACGCCCCGCCCCCAGGAGCACATTGTGGGGAGGGGAGGGGAAGGGATCCTGGCGACTACTGCCCCTGCGACCTTAGAGCAAAGCCGGCTCGCTTGTGCTTAAAGGCTCCGGCCAGGTTTCCAGATGAAGGGCTTGCAGATACTTCCCCAGCCCTCCTTAGGATGGTCAGCCCGACTCAGCGAACGTTTATTAGGCGCTTCCTGTGTGCCAGGCACAGTAAAGAAGAGGCAAAAGACGGCTCCCATCCCCGACGAGCTTACCACCCAAAGCTGAATTTGTAAACAGCCCCCAGGAGAGGTTGTCGGGAGGGCCGAGGTCAGGGAGCAGCACCAGCCTTGTCTTTAAGTCAGCTTCGCCTTTTGTCCTTGATGGTTTCTGTTGTCAGGAGCCCAGAGCTCCAAATTCCCCGTGAAATAGAGTGTTTGGTTTCTGAACGAAATAGGCTCAAGTGCGAGTTTTATAAGGCCTGTCTTCTTGGGAGACATTTGCCTTCAGAGAGAGGGCCTTTTCAGGGCCGTCTGTAGCCAACTCCCTTAGGAGCTCATCCTTTGGGTTAATCTCCCTAATTGAGTTTTCATCTTTGCCAATGTCTTTCCTACAGACCTAGTCAGAGGCAGCTGGTAGCATAGTAAATGGAGAGAACTTGGCCTGGAATCGGGAAGACCCGAGTTCAAATTTTACAAACTCAAGACAAAATTAGTTGTGTGACCCTGGGCAGATCCTTTAAGCTTTGTCTAACTTTCTTCATCTATATAATGAGGATAATAATACCTCCCAGGGTTGTTGAGATCAAATGAGATAATATTTATAAAAAGTGCTTAGAGGGGCGGCTAGGTGGCGCAGTGAGTAGAGTGTCGGCCCTGGAGTCAGAAGGACCTGAGTTCGGATGTGACCTCAGACACTTAACGCACACACAAACAAAAACCTAGCCGTGTGACCTTGGGCAAGTTACTTAACCCCAATTGCCCTCCAAAAAAAAAAAATTTAAAAAAAGCGCTTAGCACAGCATTGATGCTTATTCCCTTCCCCCTGGGAGGAAAAACCTACCAACCTACTGGTTGAGGTTTTTTTTGGGGGGGGGAAGGCAGGGCAGTTGGGGTTAAGTGACTTGCCCAAGGTCATACAGCTAGTAAGTGTTAAGTGTCTGAGGCTGAATTTGAACTCAAGTTTCTCCTGACTCCTGGCCAGTGCTCCATTCCCTGTGACACCTAATGACACTTCAACCTACTGGTTTTTCTAGCTCCACTTTGTATTTAGCAACAAGATTCTTAACAAAATGTATTAGCTGCTTCCACTTATTCATATAACAGGAATGGTTATTTTCTAACTTTCCTTAAAAATATACATTTTACAATCCTTGTACCTCCACGAAGGTGGTAAAGGCAATAAATACACTGGTTTGTTTTATTTTTTTCCCCTCTTATAAAATAAATGTCTACAAACTACCTGTTATAAGCTCTTTTTTGGATTTCTCCAGTGCTTTGTCCATTGTTTTCTCATTTTCCCCACCACATTTGGGACAGTACCATTTGCCCTTTGGTTTATGATTAAGTCCCACACATGAGAAATAGAACCACTCAATTGGGCATTCATCATTATCACAACCTATCATTTCTCCATAGGAGACTTGATTACTTAAGCAGTATGTGGGTTCATTTGGATCGATAGGAAGGTCTGCAGGGGAGGCCTCCCTCTCTGCTTTGGCCTTGGATATCTTCTTTTCCTTTGGAGTTCCTGAGGTGATATCATGATTGTGATTATTCGATGCATCCTCTCGCTTCTCATTGTTTCACAGCCGCCTGGATCGCTTCTTATTAGGCTTTTCAGCTCGAGTGATTGTCTCATTCTTAGATTTATCCTGGCTAGTTTTGCCACTATTGCCAGTGGAGTCATTAGTCTCTTGACAAGTCTCAAAAAGTTCCGCGTGACTGTCAGCTTGCCTGGTCCGATTCTCAACTAGCTCCACCATTTGGCTAACAATCTGAATCTTTTCATCTCCGAGTTCCCGGCTCCGAATTAATGCTCTTTGAATGCAGTGTAAAACTTTCCTCTTCTGTACCGAGTTGGTCTCTCATTTGAACTTCTCATAATATTCATCCACCTCCTTTAAGATTTCTTGGTATTTCGCGTCTAATTTCCCTCATCAAGGAGATGTTTGACTTAACATTTCTTACTCCTTTTCACACTGCCTTTCAATTTAACGTTAACTCTATTATGTATAAGGAATTGTACTAGGTGCTAGGGATATAAAGATGAAAAAGAGTCCTTGCCCCCAGAGATCTGTTCTGAGTTCATGGAAGAAATATATGCAGATAAGTATGATATCTGGTAGGAATAAGATAATAGTAAAGGGAGGGTCTAGATAAACTCAGGTGAGTGAATCCAGGAAAAACTTGATGGGGGAGATGTTAACTGAACTGAACATTGAAGGTATAAAAAAAATTAGTTGGCTTGAGATGGGGATGGGGGAGTGTTTTGCAGGCATGAACAGAAAGAGAAGGTTTAAAATTATCTAGGTGTGGTTAACTTGTAGACTGGTTAGATTGCAGTTAGAATGTGAAATGTATGAAGGTGATAAAAGCAAAATAAGATTGAAAGTGTAGGTTGTAGCTACATTGCAGAGGCTCTTAAGTACTCAGTGAAGGAGCTGCTATTTCATGTAGGTAATAGGAAGCCACTAAACATTTTTGAGAACAGAAATGGCATGGTCAGTCTAGTATATGAAGATTGTTTTGGTTAAGTGAAATGAATGGATTGGAAAGGAGAAAGTCAGGGAAAACCTATAGGAAGCTATTAAAATAACCTAGAAGGGGCGGCTAGGTGGCACAGTGAGTAAGAGCGCCGGCCTCAGAGTTGGGATGACCCGGGATCGAATCCGGCCTCAGAAAATGAGCACCCACACATAAATAATGACTAGCCGTGTAACCTTGAGCAAGTTACTTAACCCCAATTGCTTTAAAAAAAATAGCCTAGAAAGGATAAACCAAAGTGGTATAAGTATGACAGATGGACCAATTCTGTTACTATAATAAAGCTTCCCTCTCAAAGGGGAGGCAACCCCGTAATCACCGTTTCCATCGGTCTTTTTTCCATCCTCATCCTCTTGATATCCCTTTGGCTTCTGAAGCTGTTGACTTCTGTAATATTGTACTATCCTGATTGTACTCTCTAACTTCCCATCTCCCCTCTTCTTATTTGCCAGTCTGTGGTGGGCCAGGCACTGTGCTAGGGCCACAGAGTCAAAAATGAAACTTTATGGTAGGGGGAAATCACATACACAAAGTTAAGAGAAACTAATTTCTAAGGGCAAGGTGTGGTGGTAGTGAAGGAGAGCATTAAGTGGGGAAGTTAGGGATGGCTTTGTATAGGAGGTAGCACTTGGACTTCTGGGCCTTGAAAAGAGGTGGGGGGTTCTAAGAAGCAGAGGTGGATAAGGAGAGGGAAGGCATAGATGGAGATAGAAGGGAATATCCTGTATGAGCAACCACAGTAGGTCAGTTTGACTGGAATATAGGCTGCAAAATGTGTTGTCAGCCTGGAAAGACAGGCTGGGGCTGGATTGTGAAGGGCTTCAGATACCAAATAGAAAATTGAATTTTATCTTAGAGGAATGGAATTTCTTGAGCAGGGAAGTGACTTGTACTTTAAGAATATCACTGATGTCTCTGGTCTGGATAGATTAGAAAGGTGAGAGACTAGGTGCCTGAGGATGAATTAGGATAACATTGTAATTTTCCAGGCAGGGGATGAAAAGGTCCACTGAGGGTGGTTGTAGTATAAATAGGATGGCTAAGGCTCAGCCTTTTTGATGTGAATATTTTCACCATCAAAATGCAGGCATTCTGCTAGGTTCCATCCTCAGATTTTTTTGATGTCATCTATTCTATTGGCTTTAGCCATCAGCTTTATGCCTGATTTCATCCGTCTTCTGTAGCTCCCTCCTGACTCTTAAACTACAATTCCAAACACTCCCCAACTCCTCCTAATAATAATAATAATAACCCTTCTACTTCTTCTGTTAATACAGTGGGGGAAACTTAAATACCAGATTTTAATCTTCTCTCCATATCCTAGTGCTTTGGTTTAAGGTTTAGGGGTGCTCGAGACACCAAAATACCAACATGGTGGGTCCTGCTGAATGAATTAGACTCAAGTCTTCTCTCAGCCAAAGTAAAGCAAAGTTTATTAAAGATTCTCCTTCATGGGTAGACTTTTTAAGGAGCCTAGGTATTTGTGACCCTTGTATTGGACAAACAGGCCAGAATAATCTGATTCGGAGTGAATCTGTGCTAGATAATTCCTCATGGAGGCAAGATGCAGCTTATATACAGAAAGATTGAAGGAGGCTTTAGGGGTGGTCTAGAGGAGGGGTTGGGGAGGGTCTTGAGGAATCTAAGGAGAATCTTGAGGATTAAGGGTGGGAAATAGTTGAAGGCTTCTTGGAGATGACAGACAATGGAGGGCTAGGCTAGTAACTCTAGAGATAATGAAAGGCTTATGGCCTTAGGCAAATTTGTCCTCTAGTGGGAAGATTCAAGGGGGTTCCCAGAGCCTGTACCCCATCACTTGGACTATGATGCCTGGGCAGCTAGGTGGCTAAGTGGTTAGAGTGCTAGGCTTGGTGTCTGGAAGACTCATTGTCGTTGACGGAGATGGGATCTGAACCCCCAAAAGGAAAAGACCATGTCTTTGGGATCTAGACTGCAAAAAAGGGAAAAGCTCCTGGACTTTCCCTTGTGGCCCAGGTCCTTGGTGTTCACCTGGGGCAGTCAACCCTTCCCAGTTAATTAACTGCATTTTTGTTGTCTTGCACCTGGCCCCACCCTAGACTTCCACTCCCTTAATCCTATCTAGATCCCATTCTCCCTTGGCCACTGGGTCCTGGTCCCTGGCATTCTGACCCTTCTCTGTTACCTCCCAGCACCCCCAGAATACTTGGCCACTTCTAGATACTCCCAACAGTCTTTCTGTATTTAAGATCCATCTTGCCTCCATTAAGGTGCTCAGATTTCTTTAGAGTGTGGCAGTGCTTAGATTCCTTAAGAGTCTTGGCCAATATAATGGATTTTTAGAATCAGGTCCACCCTCTGTGTTCTAATAAACCTTGTCTATGACTGAAATAAGACTTGGATTGAATTCATTTGGTCAGGACCTGCATGTTGCTGTTTCGGGATCCCAGCACCCCTAAACCTCAACATTGTGAATTCAAATCCAGCCTGAGACACTACCTATGTGACCTTGGACAAGTCACTTAACCCTGTTTGCCTCAGTTTTTCATCTTTAAAATGAGCTGCAAACCACTCTAGTATCTCTGCCACAAACACCCCAAAATGACCGGGTCATGAAGAGGCAGAAATGACTGAAAGCTATTGAGCAACAACAAAAAGTAGCTTCTTACCTGAGCCTCTTATCACCAAGCTCTTTCATCTGGCAGAAAGCCATCTCTCTATTCTTTCTAAAGTACTATATTGATCATTACCCTGTTGAAAACATTTTAAATGGCTCCCCATTGCCTATACATTAACATCTCAACTCCTTGACTTAGCATTTAAGGCCTGCCTCTCAACCTAGTTGTCCAATTTTATTGTCTTCCATTATAGGAATGTCTATGGTCGGCTGCATCTACACATACACAAACCCTATCCATCCTTTAGAGCCTAGCTCAAGCCCCCTTTTTTTTAATTGGCGGAAAAATGGATTTAGAGAAAGGAAAGATCTGGGTTCAGATCCCCCCTCCCTCCCCTCCACACACACACACACATTTACTGTTAGGAAGCTCTGCTTTCTTCTCTATAAAAATATTACCTGGATTGTTATGACACTCAAATGAAGTAATATGTAATTGTGAACATTAAAGTATGAGACAGCATCATCATCTGTATATCTCCAGCCAGATGCTTATAAACTCTAACTATTACCTCATTTTTTAGTTCTTTATATTTCCCAGAGTGCTTAGCACTGTCTCAGACTAACAATATACTCAGAACATTTTGTTTTACATTCTAGAGGAAGCTAACCAACTGGCCTCCTCTCCAGGAAAACTATTGTTGTTTCTGTGCTGTGTGAATGAAAATGAATGGTTTGAGTATATAGCATGAATAATTTATAGATGGGGGAGGGAGGATCTTGTATTATCTGAAATTATCTTCCTGATTGGGACAATTTTTGTTCTTCCCTAGAAGTTTTCTGGCCCACCTGGTGGCTGCCATAAAGGAGAGCTGGGCAAGTGTAGCGGCAAGCACCCCAATATCCCCAGGGTGACTGCCAACACAGGTTCTTAGATCTGCTTTTCAAAAGGAAAGCAACTCAAAATGGGTTAACAAGCTTACTTTAATCAAACATATATTACCTAGTTCAGGGGGAAAAGGTCAGCACCCTGAACTTCAGATTATACAGACAGAACTTACAGATCAAACAGACAGGCTTCCAAACTGTCCCACCATTATATCAATACCAAATCACAGTTACCAGAGAAGGAAGCATCAACATCTGGGTTTTCAAAGCCGGGGGGCTCTCAACAACGGCTTCCCAGAGTCTCATCTGGTCAAATTGATGGGGTCCTTGTGATGTATATATGTCTGTAGTATCAACCTGTAACATCAGTTTGTAAGTGGGGTGCTTTGGGATCTATGTCTGTAAAATCAATTTGTAAAAGCAGTCTGTAAGATCACATTTCCACCCCCCCCAGCCTCAGAGCATTGACTCTGCCCCTTCCCCCTCCCAGCACTCTGCCCAGCAACAACTCATGACCTGTTTATCTCTGCTTGAAACAATAAGTTATGTAAATGCTATCTCCCTTAGTTAGAGTGGCCAGCCCCACCTGAAATTCTTCAATACCTTATCTATAGGGTAACTCCTTAGTCAATTATATACCCACACTGTCTCTGATGACCTTGGTGGGTGGCAGACTGGGCACTCTTGACCCACTGCCCAATCACAAAGTATCAAGGTGTGGGCTTTCCTGAAAAACAAGCCTCCCACCACAAGCTCCAGGTGCACTTAAGCTAGGGGCAGGGAAGATCTTTAAATCTGCATTTCCATTACAGCAAGTGATCTTGACCCTATTAGAAGACCCTGCATAGACAATTTACTTGTTTTTATTATTATGTATTTAACTTTTTACATTGTCATTAATGATTATGGGAGTGGTCACAGGATGGACCCTGCTTTGTTTATAGATTTCAGGCTATGTTTATTGGTTCTATCATTTAAAATTTTTTAAAACTAGTCCTTGTATGTGGAATATTCTACATGGACGAGGCTAATGCACTGGGGATTTAGCTAATCAGCTTGTCACTAGCAAGTGTCTTTGAAGTTTGATGAGTAGGTCTTTCCCTGTGTCTTATACCAAGTGAGCTTTAACTAGCACTAGTTGATATGATTAGTGCCACACAGGTCTGGATAAGTAGATCCTCTTGTCCCCTCTGCTCCTCACCCATCTCCACTTGGTGAAGTAGGGAGGGAATATGGCCTCAATGTCAGTGTTTATCTGCTAGCAAAGACTTGCCAAAATCAGAGCTATCTTACTTCAGTCATTCTAATACCTTCCCTCAAAGTCAGACTTCCCTACCCAAAGAGCCTTCACACTCATAGAACTATTATATTCTTTCTTCCATGTTAGGTTGATACTGTAGAAGTACCCAAACCATCCAATCAACCCAGCATTTTCCTCTCAGCTTTTACTTGAATTAGATGAGAGAGCCCAGCTTTTGAACTTTACTTTGTATCTTAATTTCCTGTAATTGTATAGTCAGAAATCTGCACCTTCTTCCTCTTCCTCTTTTTTTTAAACAAATATTTATAGTTGATCATTGTGATCTTTATCATGTAATTGTGGAGAAGAGTTCATCTGTAAACTGCATTCTCAGAATTCAAAGATCCCATTTGAATCTCAAAGATCAATTTGAATATAATAGAACTAGGAATCTGAGTTGGAAGGGATCTTAGCCATCCTCTAGTCCAAAACACTTCTGACTAAGGGCAACCTCCAGAGCATCACCCCCAGGTCATCTCGCTTTCTGGAGGCCCTTGTGGAGGGCATGGCTGCTCTCTGTCTTGTGTCTGTTTCTACAACATCTCTTCTCTCTTGGATACTCATAAAGCTACCCCAGCACCTTCATTTAGTCTTATACGAACTCTCACTCATATAATTGTCTTTCTTCTCTGGTACATTCTTCCCATAGCTGCCAGTATGATATCCCTTTTCAAAGTCAGTGCTTATTGCTACTTTTTGTTTATACATCACCTTTATTTTCATTTAGAGGCAGCCTTGGCATACTGGATAGAGAGGTGGCCTTGAACCAGGAAGGTCTAGATTCCTGTCCTGCCTCGGCATAAGAGACTGAGTAAATCCCTTAACTTCTCAGTCTTCTGAGCACCTTTCTCAAGAGGATGAGTTACAGAGAAAGAAGATGCTGACCTGCATCAGGAGAGGGAATTTCTTATCTTCGATATCAGTATTCTTATATCTCTTCATTTCCAAATATCACTCCTTTCTCCCACCCCAAAGAGCAGTCTCTTATAACAGAGAATGAAAAAAGAAAGCAGTTCTCCAGAACTAACCTGCATGGGAATCTGAGTTTGACAGCATGTACTGTCTCCCACTTCTGCAAAAAAATATCATGATGTCCAAGCCCCATCTTCTGCATAAAACTTTTCCTGGTCCTCTCAACTGCTAAGAGCTCCCCTGCCCCCAAACTACCTTATATATTTGTTAACTTTATGTTGTTTTGATTTTACATATACTTCTCCATTAGAGTGTAGTAGGCACCTTGTGAGTGAAAATGGCTTCACTCTTTGTACTTGGGTACCTAGCATCCAGCACAGTGCTTGGTACATCATAGCTGCTTAAAAATAGTGATTGATTGATGGATCGGGGGCCAGTTACTTTCACATGAACTGAATGCTGTTAACAAATTCACTACCGCATAGCTGTGTGTATTTTGTGGGGCAGAACTTAATTAATTGGGCTGGGCCTGTGTTTGGAGGCTGTCATCATTTAAACTGGGAAGGTCTTGTGGAGAAGGAAAGCTTTGAAATATAGGACATCATTAAAGGTTGTTTTGTTTTTGTTTTCTTTTTCCTCTTAGCCCCTGGAGAATTGTGGATGACTGTGGTGGTGCTTTCACTATGGGTACCATAGGAGGTGGTATCTTCCAAGCAATCAAAGGTTTTCGCAATTCTCCTGTGGTAAGTGTGTGGAAAACTAGCCTACATGGAACCCAGATTTGATTTATTTAAAAACAACAACAACAACCACCCAGATTCTGTCAATGGGTTGGCAATCAGTTGCACTCCTAATATTTTCTGGCCACTTGATTTTGTTTCCTCAGGGGGTAAGCCACAGGCTTCGAGGCAGTTTGACAGCCATCAAAACCAGAGCACCACAATTGGGAGGTAAAACTATTTCATGTTCATATAGATCTATTTTGGAGTATGTCAACTGTTTATCTCAGTTTGACTTTAATTGCTTATTCCTGGAAAACATCATCATAAAGAGTATACCTTATAAACACCCTCATTTTCTCAAAATACACTTTTTGGATATAAGGGAAAAAATGTTTAAAGTTGTATGGAGTTTTTTTTGTTTTTGGAAGGGGAGGGCAGGATAATTGGGGTTGAGTGACACTCTCAAGGTCACACAGCTAGTTAAGTGTCTGAGGTCAAATTTGAACTCAGATCCTCCTGATTCCAGGGCTGGTGGCCACCTAGCCACCCTAAAGTTGTAAATTTTGAGAAAGGAAATGGTGGCTTCTGGGGAAGCTAAAGGAAAATATTAAGGGGCCTTAAGAGAGATACTTGAAAAGTAGAACTATTTTCTAGAACACAAAAGTAAATATGCCAAGAATTAGGAGACAGTTATGCTAACTTTGTTTTGAACCATAACTGTGAGAACTCCTGTCTAATACCTGGGAACAAGATATTGTTATGGATTTGGATCCTGGTAAATTGAAAATTTTTTTTTAATTTTTAAAATCTATTTTATTTTTAGTTTTTAGCATTCATCTCCAAGATTTTGAGTTACAATTTTTTCTCTCCCTGTCTTTCCCCTGCCCCCACCCCCAAAACAGCAAGCCTACTGAATACCTCTTCCCTTGTAGCAGCAAGCCACCCCAGCATCCCTAGGGTGGCTGCCAACACAGGTTCTTAGATCTGCTTTTCTAAAGGAAAGCAACTCAAAATGGGTAAACAAGCTTACTTTAGTCAGTCAAACATATATTATTTACCTAGTTCAGGGGAAAAAGGTCAGCACCCCAAACTTCAGAGTATACAGACAGAAGTTACAAGACAGAGAAACAAATCAAGCAGACAGGCCTCCAAACTGTCCAACCATTACATCCATACCAAATGACAGTTACCAGAGAGGGAAGCATCAACATCTGGGTTTTCAAAGCCTGGGGGCTCTTAGCTGTTGCCCAGAGTCTCATCTGGTCAAATCACACAACACTTCTCAAAGTGCGCCCCAAAGCAAAGCCTCACATCAGGGATTATATAGCCTTCTCCTGGGTCAGAGAATGTAACCACCCTCTTGACCCACTGCCCAATCACACAGCATCAAGGTGTGGTCATTCCTGAAAACCAAGCTTCCTGCCACAGGCTCCATGTGACCACATTCAGCCTACTAGGGGGCAGAGTATATTTTCAAAGCAAGGAAGGTTCTCAGAGTCTCTTAAGCCTGTTAAAGGGCCTAGGGGCAGGGAAGGTCTTTAAAATTGCATTTCTATTACATTTCCCATCTGTTCTCTCTTATATCCTCCCCTTTCATCCCCCTAACTTTCTAGTAGGGCAAGATGGGTCTCTCTGGGAAACTGAACTCTTAAGAAATAATAACAAAAATCCACTTTACACACACTAAAATTCACCTTACTTATGCCAGTATATAAATGAAGAAAGGTAAATCAAGTTCAGTCCTGGAGACGTAACAGATCAGTAAGCATTGTATTAAGCACTTGCTATTTGCTGGGCACTGTACTAAATACTGTAGAGAAAAGAAAGACTTAAAGACCTTCCCTGCCCTCTAGGATCTTACAGTCTAATGGGGAAGACAACATAAAAAGAAATTGAAAAGCAATGTAGGGAGGCATTTCCAGCCAGGAAAGGAAATGGGTTGGGGAGATGTAAGATTCAGATTTGATTTCATCTTGCAGAATAAGTTTTTGAAGATCATGAAGTCTGGCAGAGCAGCCCACAGTGGGAAATGATGAGATGTGTGCATATAAATTAATTTAGGGGGTTAAGGGATAACACTAAAAACTGAGCAGATGGCACTTGACCTAAAAGATTGAAGGAAGCTAAGATTCCAGGGGGCAAAGGTTAATCAGAATGAGCATTCCAGATAAAAAGTTGAGAGTTGGAGTGCTGCATATGAGCAACAGCCTACTGAACAGTGTGGCAGGTAAGGCTGGGGAAATCTGACTTCACTTTTAGGGTATTGATCAGCTAGCTCACTTGCTAGCAGCAAAGGCAACCAATAAGTATTTTGAACATAAACATATTTGTTACCAAAAGAGGTTCCAGGTACAGGGTCACAATGTTAATAGAGAATCACTGCAAGGTGAGTGGCATTGGAGCTTCCCTGGTAAAAACAGCTTTGGTATCCCCTCTTGGTCTTGTGCATAGCCAAGCTGGTTTAAGTTCCTGCCTGGTTTTGGCCTAAGAGCCTTGTAATGCCATGCACAAGCAGCTTTTCAGAAGAATGCTACTGTGAATGGCTTTTAAGGTTCTGATTACACAGTGTAGTGATCACTCTATTCCATAACAAATCAAAGCAAAACTTTTATAGAAAATCAAGCTACAGCATTCACAATATTACAACTTCTCAAAGTACAATAGTCAAAAGTCTTCCACTCATGGGGCAAAGTCTTGATTAACTCAATCAGTCACTTGTTCATCAGTCAATTACTAAGTATCATACACAAACCCTCTCCACCCCTAGGTCACTAGTAAACTACAATTTCATTATTACTGAGTACCCATGGAGTGGTCTTTTCATCTTGACTTGGGGCTGGTTCTCAGATTCCCTGAATCCCCTTCATTGTCCCAGATTCATCCTGGATTCACCAGACTGTCACCTGGGTTCAGTGGCAGGCAGCTCCCAGTTCTTTGTCCAGCTCTCTGGGTAGGTCCTGCTCCACACTGAAGGTCACAGGGTCTGGTCCACATCAGATCCTTCACAATTTCTGCTTCTAGGAATTCAAGGCTCAACCAAGCCACAAACAGACAAAGTCTCAGCATCCCTGTCATGCTTCTCCTGGGCTCCTGTTCAGAAGAAGCTCCACCACCACAACTTCTCAGGAAATTCTGGCTCAGTTTTCCATTCTCTCTTCAGTAGCTGCTCTGCCACCAGATGCTGGTCCCAAGAAACTCTGACTGTGCCACTCTAGGGCTTTTCCTATATACACAGCATTAGCTTCCTGTTTCATCTAACCCCTTCCTGTTACATCAGTAACAGGAGATAGGAGTTCATACCTTCTGTTCCCCCAACAGAGGCTTGATCAGTTACTAAGTGCTAAGTACCTGCCACTTTTGCCAACACAAAGGGATCTTCAAATTCAGATTACATTATATTACAAGCCTCTACTTCTGCCCTGCAGAAAGGCATTTTTTCTATTTGCCATTCTCCTCAGAAGCTCCATTTCCATATTTTCCTTTCCTCCTGCCAACCTCTCTCCCAGCCTTCTTGATGTTTTTTTGCCATGCACTTTCACTCCATAGGCATTCTCATGCTTTCACCATGTCTACTACAAAAGTAATACAAATCAATGCAAAACCTGCTAAGCTTTCAGTGAACCAATAGATCTCCATCATTATTTGTGGTAGATATTTTTTCTTTTTAATTACAATATTTGTTTATTTTTACTTATATCATTTTATGGCATGGTGAGGGAATAGTTGTTATTTTTCCTTTGTTTAAATGTTGTAATATTAATGTGATTTAATATCTTCCCTGCCCATTAATAGACCTCACATGGAGCCCATTAAGGGAAGCTTGCTTGTAGGAAGACTTTCATACCTTTTTTTTTTTTTTTTTTTTTTTTTTAAGCAATTGGGGTTAAGTAACTTGCTCAAGGTTACACGGCTAGTCATTTGATTTATGCGTGGGTGCTCATTTTCTGAGGCCGGATCTGATCTCGGGTCATCCAAACTCCGAGGCCGGCGCTCCTACTCACTGCGCCACCTAGCCGCCCCTTTAGGGCAATTGGGGTTAAGTAACTTGCCCAAGGTTACACGGCTAGGTTTTTGTTTGTTCGGATTAAGTGTCGGAGGCCGGCTCCGAACTCAGGTCCTTCTGATTCCAGGGCCGGCGCTCTATTCACTGCGCCACCTAGCCGCCCCGACTTTCATACCTTTTGCTGATTTCTAATTAGGCACTGAGTTAGGAGGGTTGTGATGCCTCATGGTTCTGAGAAGTGTATATATACTCTGAGTTGGTATTTTGCTTTGGGACTTGATTATGACAAGGATTTTGTGATTCCCTGGTCGAGATTCTAAGTGACCTGTATGTTCAGAGTTCCGACATTGCTTAGAGGTAAAGAAAGGCTTTCTCAATCCAGGGATGTATGTAAAGTATATACTTGATTCAGCAGTCAGAGCCATGTCTGTTAGACTTTATTTCTCTGCTTGTATTTTCTCTGAAGTTCAGGGTGCTGACTTTTCCCCTGAACTAGTGAATGTAATTAAAGAAGATTATTGATCCCTTAAACAGCTATCTTTCTTAGTAAAGCAGATCAAAGAACTGGTACTAGCAGCTATCCTGGGTGTGCCAGTGTTGTTACCTCAACAAATGGTTGTTGTGATAACCAAATAACTGCAGAATGAATAAACAGCACAACAATATTTAGAAAACACATTAGACCCATAATATATTTATTCTATATACTTACCAAGTACCCAGTATTTTAGAGTTTAGTGTATTGCTTAATTGAAAGTCTATTAAAATTCAGTGAAATTTTATCTACATAGTAATTAGGTGGTACTTCATTCCAAGCACCTTCATTCTTAGATTGTCACATTTGGAATGGGCTCTTTATGTAACTGAATCCAACCTGTCTCTAAGCAGGAATCTCTCATATCATAACAGATGGTCATCCAGTCTCTATTTGAAGATCTCTAGTAATTGGGCATGCCTAGCACAGCCCCTTCCATAGTTAGACAGCCAAAATCTGTCTCTCTGCGGCTTCTGTCCATGGAGCCTCAAGTTTGGCCCTTTTTGGCTGAGCAAAATAAGTGTTTATCTCTCTTCCACACAATACCTTTTTCTGTAAACAGCTAATATGTGCCACTCCTGAAATGTTCTCTTTTTTCAAGCTGATCGTCTCCATTTCCTTCAAATGATCCTTGTGTGGCACAGTTTACATTCACTTCACTGTGAATGTATTCTAGCTTGCTTGTGTTCCTAAATATGCCCAGAAATAAACACAGGACTCCAGAGATGATCTGACCTGGGGTTCTCTCCCATATTAATGACAGTTTAAGATCACATTATTTCTTTTGACTGCAGTATTACAGTGTTGATACATATCAAACTCTAAATCCACTAAAAAAACCAAACTCTTTTCCCATGAACTCTTGTCTAACTATACTTGAGCAGCTTCCTGTCGATCACAGATTTAATAAGCATGCCATCTAAGCCTTGGTTAGAGAAAAAAATTGAACAAAATTGATCAAAGACCAATCTTTGGGGAACCTCCTTCCAGGGTGACAGATCCATTAACCAGCATTCTTTGGGTCAGGTCAGTCAGCTGGTTCTGAATCAACCTAACTGTACTGTTATTCAGGCTTTGTCTGTCCACCTTGTCCAGAAGGATATCATAGGCTATGTTATTAACTGCCTTCCCGGATTCCAAGTTTACTATGTAACACTCCCCTATGTCATTACCAGTTTAATAACCTCTCAGAGGAAAAAAAAATGCAGTTAGGTTATTGTGGCATGACCTGTGGATGAACCCATACTGACTCCAAATTCTTATTTTTTAAAATAAGAATTCCATTTTTAAAAATACTAATGCCTCTTAGACCAGGTTTTTTTCTTATTAGTTTATCGCTATTGGTTCTTGTATGCATTAGGTTATGACCTGATTGTATAGTTTATAGGCATGGATAAGGGAAAGAATGAGAAATATTCCTTCAGCAACTAGCATGGTTAGATGCTCAATAAATGAATGAATTAATGAATGAGAGAAGAAAATAAGAGCTGAGAAGAAAAAACTGGCACAGTCAGAAAAAAATGAAAGATTAAGGGAGAAAGAAAAGAGCTCAAATATGTGACAGTGGAACAAAGCTCTCTATCTATAGTCTATAAAATGTATGTTTATGCAACCTGATTCTTTTTAGCCCTGAATTATTTCTTTCAGATTTGGGATCTTTGCTAATTTAAGTTTTTGTTTTAAACTGAACAGGTAGCTTTGCGGTGTGGGGAGGTCTCTTTTCCATGATTGATTGCAGTATGGTAAAAGTCAGAGGAAAAGAAGATCCATGGAATTCCATCACAAGTGGTGCCTTAACTGGAGCCATTTTGGCAGCAAGAAGTAAGAAACTCTCATGGCTACACTAGAAGAAAGATTGTTTGGAAGACCTCGATAAGCTCCACATCTTTTCCATAACTCATTTAGTATGTGAGAAGTGATAGCAGCAGGAGAAAAGCTAAGTCCTGTTTGATTTGACTTAGCAGAAATATGTATGATGGCAATTAAGAAAGGCAAAAAAAGAACTTTTATCTTGGCATTTTTGAGAGAGATAGGGAATAGTAGTTCTTGGCATTTTATTGCCATAATAGGTTTGCTTCCTTAAATATTTCTTTTACAACTTGTCTGAAACTACTGTTTTGTGTGAAAGTTGTTCAGGTCAGTCTTTTGATGGTATATCATTGAATTTTGCGTATATCATTGGTATATCATTGAATGATTTCTATTTTGTTGTTTCTTAGTAGTAATAGTTACTGCTAAGTTAATAGCTAATAATTTCTCCTATGGTGGCAATTCACCAGCATTTGAGGAATTTTTTTTTTAATGACTTAAAACTATCATAAAATGAATACAGTCAGGATTTGGGATACTAGTAGATAATAGTTAACAAGTTAAAATGTCTGTATACATCCACTAGTCATTCCATTTCTGGTCTGACATCTGGGATGTGGGTTTGGTCCAGAAAAGGAAGAGTAGGGCTGATTAGTCCCTAGTGTCTTATGAAGTCAAGCTCAGCCCTGGGAAAGAGAGAAAGAAGGGGATCCTAAGGAAAGTAGGACAGTTTGAGCCACAAAGCTACCTTTTGAATCTTTGGGACAGAAGGTTGACCAGGCTTCATTTAGATCAAAGATTCTTAACCTTTTTTATATCATATATTCCTTTGGTGGTCTGGTGAAGCCTATGACCCCCTTCATAGAATGTTTTTAAGCGCGTAAGATAAAGTGTATTGGATTATAAATGAAACCAATTTTATTGAAATACAGCTATCCAATTACTTTTTAAATACAAAGTCAGGGACCTGAGGTTAAGAATTCCTTATTTCTATCCACTGGGCTCAAGCCTGTCCCCTAGTATGGCCAATGCATAAAGCAAGAAGTGGAAAGTAATTTCTCTTTCGTTGATATCTTCAGATGGACCAGTGGCCATGGTTGGTTCAGCTGCAATGGGTGGCATTCTTCTTGCTTTAATAGAAGGAGCTGGAATTCTGTTAACAAGATTTGCATCCTCACAATTTCCAAATGGTAAGTATTCCTCCACTAAACTCTAGTTGCTGTGTTCTCAGCAGCTAAAATTTTCGTTTTGGAGTGGTTCACTGATACTTAGATACACTGTTTCTTAAGTTGAGTTTATTTGTGCTGATGCCTTCATCAGCATTGGGGTATCTTCCTTATGAAAGATATTCACACTTTGATGTGGGAACCCTGAGGATGTTGGTAGTAGATGACAGTGCCATTTGAAGAATAGGACATGGGTTTTATCTACTGTGTTTTAAGAAAAACAAAAAGTAACTAGCTGTATATTTTACAGTGAATCTTTTCCACAGTTAATTTACTTTTTTTCCAAGCATTTGAGTTAACTGGGAGAAAAAGGACCATGCAGCTTCATTGGTAGGAGTGCTTATTGGCTATTATTAATTCTTTCTGCAGCATTTTGGGAGAAAAATTTAGGAGCTCATCACGGCGAATCTAGTTTGGCCATTGTAACCATAGAAACTTCAAACAACTCTTACTCTAAATTTGGAACTGTTTGTTTTTCCCTGGGGCTACAGGGAAGGAGAATGGTATTAGTAGCCGCTGATATTGGAACTAGCAGAGGGGGATCACTTTCTGTCTAAGACAGTAATAGCAAAACATTGACCTGGCTGTTCTTTAAGAAGACAAGCAGAGAAGTGGAACAAGTTAAAAACTGGTTCAAGTACTTGGACAAGAATCAGTCTAGAGTGTGGGGAATAGATCATTTCTCCTGATCTGATCTCATTTCCCTATTCACTGAGCAAAGATCCCATATCCTTCTGGCACAACTTTCAAATGGTACTCTGCTCATTAGATACTATTGGGATGAACTGGATGACCTCATGGACTCTTTCTATCTGATCTGTGTACTTTTTAGTCACCACTTTAAAGTTAGCAACCCATTGGGATAGCCACATTCTGCCACACTCTACTAGAATACTTTTTTATTTCAAAGACTGCAAAGATGAAAATAGTCATATTAAACATCTTTATAAAAAGTGAAAAATTTCCCATACATTCCTGACTCTCTTAAGGAAATGTTGGTATTTTAGTTACGCTTTACTTGCTATGGCTTGTTTTCTTGAAGAGTTCAATCACCAAAGTGAAACCTTTATCCAGAAGCAACACAGTGTCTTTGAAGGCATCATTATTTTATTCAACTTTTGTCTAATTAAAAAAAATGTGTAAAGGAAATCTCTTAGAAAGTAAATCATGCATAAAATAAATACATAATTTCAAAGAAATTGTCATGGGGAAAAAATGATCCCAAGATCAATTAAAAATGATTATTCTAGTAATGAGGCAAACCATTACAATTCTCTGAATTTCATTAAATTCTGCTGCTGACACAAATATAGTGAAGCACTTTGCAGGGGGAAAAAACTCTAATATCTATAATTTGTTCTCATTAAAAAAAAAACAAACAAAAAACAACTCTGGGTTCTTATGTTCAAGGCAGCTATGTGACCCAGTGGTGACAAGTGATTGAGTGTTGGACTGGAAGTCAGGGAGATCCAGGCTCAGATCTCAAGTCAGACACTAAAGTAGTGAGCTCTATAAATGCTGGCGACCATTAAATGCCCTTCACTTGTCTATGTTAAAAAATTGTTATTACTCCCACAACAATCCTTCATTTGAGTTGAGAAAATATTTAGCCCTTGCTGTGTGCATAGTACTATGTCAAATAAAGTAGGAAATACTCATTCTCTATGCTCTTTGAACTGCTTTAGTTTCTCTCTCTCCCTCTCTCTCTGTGTCTGTCTGTCTGTCTCTCTTTCTCTCTTTCTCTTTCTCTAGTCTTCACACACAATCACACACCCTTCTTAGAAATGGCATTGCAAAACATTGCTACATTTGAAGTTAGGACCATGGGCAAGTCACTTAAACCTCTCTAAGTTTTAGTTTCCTCATCTGCAAAATGAGATACTTGCATTGTCTACAAAATAAACACTTTCTTTGTAAACAAAGTGCTTTGTAGCCCTTAAAGCTTTATATAAATGTCAGTCATTATCATTCCAGTCTCTGCAAACTCGGTGCCACAAGACTTTAATCTAGAACAAGCCATGAGCATCTTCTTCCTGTTCAGTATTTCCATCACCCACTTGGTTGGCTTCTGGTTCACTGGGTAGTCTTATATGGCAAACCTGCATTTTACAGATGTTTTAGAGAATATGATTTCTTCTATTTTCCATAAAATTGAAAACAAATGCTTTTAAGTAACAGCAATAAAGTATGGCAGGAGGTAAGAAGATCCCAGGCTGGGTGGCTCCAGCAGCTTATTATTGCAGTTACTTAAAATTTTGACTCTGCTCTTTGCTGAAATTAATCTACACAGCATTTCTGGCTCAGTATTTGAGAGATCTTCACTCTTAAGCACAAGGAAAGCCAGGCTGTCATCTGTCCTACTAAGTTTGAAGCGCTTCCAATACTGTCATGCTGGTACAGGAATTAGGCAACCCTAAAAATAAAACTTGACTGATGCCTTTAGTTTAATGCAATGTATTTTCCATTGGTTAGACTCAATGCAAACACTTTTTTCAACCATGTTGTTTGCTACTTTTAGTTGGATTTCTTGATATTTAAGAGTGATATGATTTCTAAAAAACTTAAATTTTATGTCAATTGCAGGACCTCAGTTTGTTGAAGATCCTTCCCAGTTGCCTCCAGCCCAGCTGCCACCTTCACCATTTGGAGACTACCGGCAGTATCAATAATGAGACTATTGCCCAGAAGTTTCTTATTAGAATATGATCATTAGTTCTAGGAAGATTCTGGAAGACCAAGTTACAGTCGCATTTGGACAAGAAGGGCCGAATATTCTGAAGAAACACTTAGCACTTTTTCTATTTAAAGGAACCTGGGACAGAAAAGTCTAAAAGCTTAAATTTTATTTATTCATACTTGGATTGCATTTCTAATAAAATTAAATGTCTAGTATCATTAAAAAGGAAATATTTTAAGTGCTTAGAAGATGAAGGACCAGAGGGAGAGTATTGAAATTGATTTCCTTATGGACTTCTCTGCCTGATTTGTTCTGTGGTTCAAACAGTAATGCCCTCTGGAACTTGTTCTTTCTTTCAAGATCAGTAATAGTGCTCCACTTTTCATCCTCAAGTACTTCATCTTCTCAACAAAAATAGATTTAAACCTGCATGCATTGGAGTTAGAATCTTTTCTTACTCCTGAAATGGATTGTGTATGAAAATGATGCCAACCCAACACAGGTTATTTTTAGTAAAATACTTTAAGCATCAAAGGAATACAGTAAAGTGCTGATTTTTCTCACAACAACATCGCCTTACAGGGAAAGTGAAATATGCTGTGCCCTTTTGAGGCTGTCAACTACAAAACTTCTCTGAGGCTACTGTGCCTTGGTTTCTGACCATTAAGAATCTCACCAGAAATGACTGGTATCCAAAATGCTTGGTCCCGTGAAAGAAGAGCTCAGAGTTGGAATAGTTTTCATTATTGGAAAAGTTTGTTGTTTATTTGTGGAATTGAAAATAAAATATGGAAATTTTTTGTGATGCTTTTGTAGTGTCCAAGGAACTGATTTTACAGATCTGCTGTATTATGGGGTCTTTTTTTAGGCCTGGAAGATAGGTTCCTGGTAGATACTTCTTGACTAAATCATTATGATCTGCCAGAAAGTATAACCAGTCACTTTTATTTGCAGCACGAATTTTGCAGAGTGCTAATTATGTACTTGTCATTACAAGGAACACAAAGATGATTTAAATAGTCCCTGTCTCCAAGGAGTCTGGTTTGGTGACTGTGCTTACAACTGCTTCTGTGTGAAAAGGAAAACAAATTCATTGTAAGCATTGTTCGGACAAATGCACCTTGACCCAGCACTAGTTATGTACTCAATTAATTTTGAAAATGCAGTTTTTGTTTTACATTGTACAAGAAGGTTTCGAGAACAAATTAAAGCTGAGAACTTTAAATTGCAGAGAAAATTCAATTTTGCATTGCTGGAAGGTTGAGGAGACTTGTCTAAGATAAGGCATTCTAAATTTCTAGTCATAAATGGAAGGCCACAAGTTTGAGTGAGAAGTGCCAAACATAACTCATTCATTGTTATCTTCCAGCTTTTAGATCATTGATGCATTTTTATAACATAACTAGTAAAACTCTTGGGTCTTAACTCTCTCTGAGGATAATTTAGTTTCATTGAGTTTTAATCTGGGTTTGAGATTGAGAATGAGGAATTTTATGAAACTTTTTTGTTGATCTTTAATATTCTGCTTTGAGCAAATAGAAACTACTTAATAATACTTATCCTCTGCCCTGCGTTAGATTTCCCCACTGTCTTTCCCTCCCCAGGTCAGGATGTGGTAGGGAAAATCTGGAGAGTCAGGAATTGAGTCCAGAGGTAAATGAAGACAGGGAGAGAGCCTGGGTGCTTCCCTTAAAATGGCAGTCCTGGAAGATGCCAGCTTGTGGCTTGGAGCAGAGTGAACTTACAGGGTGAAAAAGCTGCCAGAATGGAGCCCAGCTTTTATCCTTTGCCCCTGGTTCTACTTTTTATGGTAGGGGTTAACCATGGGTCCATGGACCCACAGAAGGTCTATGGAGAGATTTTAGGGGACCTGTTATTTTGAATGGGGAAAGAATTACATCTTTATTTTCACTTCTAACTGAAATTAACATTTCTTTCAATTATTGAATTTTTTTTAAAAACCATTTTTCTGAGGAGGTCCATAGATTTCAATGAGCTGATGAGTAAATGACAAAAGAGAAGCTAAGAACTTTGTTCTAGGGCCAAGCAGAACTAGCCTGGTCTCTCTCATATGGCAATCATTTCAATACTTGAAGATACCAGTTGCACCCTAACTCTTCCCTTTGCCAGGCTAAAACATCCCTAGTTCCTTTACCTGATCATTGTGACATAACTTGAAATATTTCACCATCCTGGCTGTCCTCTGGACACTTTCCAGCTAATCATTGTTCTTCCTAAAATGAGCCTAGGATTGTACATAGTGTTCCCAGTGGGACTGTCCCCAGCATTTTGCTTCTCTTAATGCATTCTAAAATCAGCTTACCTTATTTAACTGCCATATTATATATACCAAAATGCCCAGGCTTTTTTAAAATGAACTGTCCATCTGTGTCTGCCCTATCTTGTACTTGTGAAATTAGCCAGTTTGCCATGCTTTCTTGAGTACTACTCTTATCTAGGGAAAGGGAACTGAGTCCTCAGAGAATTGGTTTGGATACTGATCCCTATACACCTGGGACTTGGCACTATAAAGGTGAAAGGGACAATAAGAAAACCATTCTAAGAGGAGGTATGTAGTAGAAATAGCAAATAGCACTGGGGTTGTGGGCCTCTTGAGTACTGGTATGCCCATCACTTTGGCCAAGTCACAACCTCTCAAATCCTGTTTTCTCATCTGTAAACTAATACCATTTGTACTACCTACCTCATAGATAGGCTGTGAAAATCAGATGAAATGTATGAAAGTCCTACATATGTATAAAGTGCTATTTTTTATAAAGTTCTGTGAACACCCTCCTTTGATGCCATACTCACTGTGGAAGTGACTGGAATCCCAGTGGAGTCCAAAGCTCTGGCAAGGGTCTACCAAACTTGAAAGGCTCCAGGTTGGGGTCCCAGCCACACACTGCTCTACCACAAGAACCTGCCTAACTAAATAAAGAGAGGATTACCACCAGAACGCTGGCCACTAGGTGATGAATTTTTCAGGTCTGGCAACCCAAGAAACAAGCACAAAACAGCACTCAATCGGATGTGGATGTTTTCCCCCTCCATGACTTGGAATTGTGGATAAAAGAGCAGAGAAGAGTAGCAGATCTCAGACCCTGGGCAAGTAAGTTGTTGCTATTCAATGTGCAATTTCTAGCCAGTGAGTACTGGAGAAACCGAAGAAAATCTTCATTAACAGTCTCAAAACAAAGCCCAGATAAAAAGTAACTAAATGGAAGGATACCTCACAGGCTGTCAGCTGGGTAAATAAACTGGAAGGGTTTGTTTTTATCCCAGAAAGCACCAAAAATATTTAATGGGATAATCACTCTGCTAGCAGTGACCAAATTCAGCAAACAGACCACTATGAAGATAATTGCAGTTTATGCACAATGCTTATTGCAAAGGTTGATGAATTACCACAATACATGAAGAACTTCACAGACAAGACCCTCCAGACTAAGCATATTACCACGATCCCCAGCAATTTCAAAGCATAGCTCTGGCATCTCTTCCAAGATGAGTGCTTGCCCCAGCTACTATTAGTATTCAAGTCTTTTGATGACTTTGCAGGTACTTAAGTGAGTTTACTGGTGTTCACTCCTATGTGAGGGGAGGCACTTCTCTTTTGTCTTTGGCCCCAATGCTTAGAATAGACTTTTTTTTTAAGCAATTGGAGTTAAGTAACTTGCTCTAGGTTACACAGCCAGTCATTATATGTGGGTGCTCATTTTCTGAGGCTGGAACTGATCCTGGGTCCTTTAGACTCTGGGCCAGTGCTCTTCCCCACCTAGCCGCCCCCCCCCCTCCATAGAATAGACCTTTAATATAGATAGTATCTGGGTGTTTAATAAATGTTTTTTTAATTCAAAGGGGCATGGGGCATATGGCAAAGAATATATTGGAAAATATAGCTCAGGAGCAAAAATGAAGGAAGCCAATGGCTGGTAAACTACTTGGAAGCCTCACACCCGATGTTCTGAATACTTCCTTTCTTTTTTTAGTGCTTTCTTAAAGCGTAGAAAAGGCCCAGAGTGTCCTGAGTGTTATACAGTAGGAGCCATTGTTCTGGAGTCAGAGGTTGTGGGTTCAAATCTTGCCTCTCCCCCTTACAGTACACGTGCCCTGACCTCTGGCAAGTTGCTTATCTCCCTGGACCCCACCTTTTCTCATCTGTAAAATGGGCTTGGACTCATGGTTTCTATAATCCCATGATAAAAAGATTTTAACAGACAAAATTTCTGGTTGTCTACATGGAAGTCAGTTGTCTTTGTGCAGTGATAATCAACTAGTTAAAGCAAAAGTCAAACTCAAATTAGGGGAAAAAAGATTAATTAGAAAAAAGTGCTGAATAGCTGGCAAATGTTTCAACTAATATAAAAAATGGAAGTCATTATCTTTCCATCTAAACTGTCTCAGAATCTTTACCTTCCTTCAAGGCTCAATATACCACTTCCTTAGTAACTCCACTGATCCCTCTAGTTGGGATTCTCTCCTTCCTCAATTTGTCTTTGCTTACCTGTGTCCTCCATCCACCTGACCCCTAAGAATGGAAGCTCCCTGAGGGCAAGGATTGTTTTCTTTTTGTCACCAGAGTACCTTGCATAAAGTAAAGTAATCTTTCCTATCTCCCCTTGTAGAAAGTAAACTCACTGTGAGTAGGGATTGTTTCATTCTTTGTATTTATATCCCTGGTACTTAACTTGTTGATTCATTAACTGATACTGATTCTAAAGCAGAGAATCAAAAGTTAAGTAAAAGTCAGAAGACCAAGTTTGGTATCAAGAAAAAGTAGATTTAAGTCTTGCCCTGACCCATTCTGGCTGTGTGACTTTGGTCAAATCACCTAACCACTCATGGACTGGGAGATCTCTACACAGGTGAAATCACAAGTCCTTTCCCCTCTCCACTACCCAAGAGCATTTAATTTCCTTTGTCATGCACCATAAATGGCTCCCTCTTTCCACTAAGATAAAATACAAACTTGGATCCAACCTTTATTTCCAGATCTTCCAGATTTACCCCCTACCCCAGAGAGAAGATAATTTATCATTACTTTCATTCACGCTATGTTTTAGACCAATAGCAAATGACCCCAAGGCGCTCTTTTCAATAAAAGCTCATCCTTTTAATACCAATATTCTGCACTGTTTTTATGTGATTACCATGGAATGCTACTATCTTAGAAGAATCAAAATTGCAGCTGATGTAAAAGCCATTAGTATGTTATGGTATTTTGGCTGCTATCATATTAATTTTCATGAGCAAATGAGGAAAAAGCAAAAATGAGACAAAAACAATATGATGTTTTTCTTTGGCTAATAAGTTCATTTCAAGTAAGTTATCTCAATTTAAAAAAATTTTTTTAAACAAATGCTTTATTAACTTCTGTTTTACATCATTCATTTCCGCCAGATTTTGAGTTACAATCATTTTCCCCCCGTTATTCCCCTACCCAACCTCCCAGAATAGCAGTCCCACAAGATATCGCTTCCTCCAATCTGCTCTCTCCCATACCTTCTCCCATACCCCCTTCGACTTTTCCATTAGAGGAAGGTGAATCTTTGTGTCCCAATGCCTGCACATCTTATCTCCCAATTATAAGCAAAAGAGTATTAATAATAGTATTTATATATATTTGAAACATTTAATGTTAAGACCTCGAATTTCAGATCCATTTCCTTCCTCCCTTGTCACCCATTCCCTCTTGGGAGATAAGTAATTCAGTATATGTTGTACATGTCTAGCTATGCAAAACATTATCATAGTAGATATATTGTACAAGGCTGCTTATAATTCCCTCCCACTCATCCCACCCCCCACCTGGTCCATTCCCTACATGATCCTGTCCCTCTTCTATAGTGGATACTTCCAACCTCCCCTCACCCCAAGGATGCCCTCCCATCCATCATCCCTCCTCTCATCCCCCTTCCCCCTATCCTGCTGCAGGTTGAGATAACCCATTTAGTATGTATGTCATTTTCTCCCTGAACCAAATTCAATGAGAATGTGGTTTTGCCTTTTTAGCCTTCCTATTCTCCCCCTCCCTTGCAACCACTTCCCCTTGCTTCTTCTACATGAGATAGTTTACCCTACCCTGTCTCTCCCCATCTCCTCTTGCCACTTTCCTCTCTCACCTCATAATTTCATCCCTTGAGTATTCTCCCTTCCCAACAAATTCAACCTATGCCCTCTATCCATATATAACTGTAACCATATACACACACATTCACATATGTATTCATATGACCACACCCCCTTCTTCCATTATTTTCATAGTGAGAAAGATATCATCAGTCACAGTTATTGCCTTTCCATATAGGAATGTAAATAGTTCAACTTTGATAAGTTCCTTTTGATTTCTTTTCCCTGATTACCTTCTCAGGCATCTCTTGCTTCTTGTGTCTGGATGTCAAATTTTCTATTCAATTCTGGTTTTCTCCTCAAGAATGCTTGAAAGTCCTCTATTCCACTGAATGACCATATTTTCCCCTGAAACAAAATACTCAGTTTTGCTGGGTAGGTGACCCTTGGGTTCATTCCCAGTTCTTTTGCCCTCTGGAATATCATATTCCATGCCCTTCGATCCCTCAGTGTAGAAGCTGCCAGGTCCTGGGCTATTCTGATTGTGTTTCCACAATATTGAAATTGTTTCTTCCTGGCCGCTTGTAGTATTTTCTCCTTGATCTGGGGATTCTGGAACCTGGCTATAATATTCCTGGGAGTTTTCTTTTTGGGATCTTTTTCAGGAGGTGATTGGGGATTCTTTCAACCTCTATTTTGCCCTCTGGATCTAAAACATCAGGGCAGTTTTCCTTGAGAATTTCTTGAAGGGTGATTTCTAGGTTCTTTCTTTGATCATGGCTTTCAGGTAGTCCAATAATTTTTAAATTGTCTCTCCTGGATCTATTTTCCAAGTCAGTGGTTTTTCCCATGAGATATTTCACATTGCCTTCTAATCTTTCATTTGTTTGGATCTGCTTAACAGCATCTTGATTTCTCATAAAGTCATTAGCTTCCATTTGCTCCAGTCTAACTCTGAAGGAATGAATCTCCTCAGTGAACTTTTGAGATTCTTTTCCATCTGGCAAATTCGACTTTTTAAGGCATTCTTCTCCTCATTGCCCTTTTGGGCCTCCTTTGCCATTTGAGTCAGTCTATTTTTTAAGGTGTTGTTTTCCTCAGTAAGGCTGTTGACCCTCATTTCATACTTTTCCTGCATCCTTCTCATTTCTCTTTCCAAATTTTCCTCCACTTCTCTTATTTGATTTTTAAAGTCCTTCTTAAGGTCCTCTATGGCCTGCAACCCACTCATGTTTTCCTCTGGGGCTTTTGGAGCAGGACTTCTGAGCTCACAGTCCTTTTCCCACTCTATGCCCCCAAAATAGGAGTCTAGGGTTGCATTTTTCTGTTTCCTTTGCCTTGGCATATTGCTACTTAATTACTTGACCTTTGGGCTTGTCGCCACACTATGGCTTTAAGGCCAGATAGAGGAATTTTCGTCCCGAACGTGTGGGGGGCAACTTCCGTTTCTGGCAAGCTGTAAACCCACCCACGACTTCCACCCTAGATCACAATCCAGATCCAGGGAGGTTAAAGCAAGAGCGATTACCCCCCAAGACTGATTGCTGGATCTTCCTACAATTTGTAGGCCGGGAGCTGGAGCTGCCTCTGAAAACTACAAAATGGCGTGTCTCCTCAGCAGCTTCTAGCCCCCAGGGGAGGGAGCTGACGCATCCCAAATACTGGTCCCAAAGTCCATAGGACACTAACCTCTTATTTTGTCCTAGGCATGTCTATGTTGATAATTCTGGAGTCGCCACAGCTGCTGGTGTTCTGGGGTCTCTCCAACTGGCTGCTGGCCCTGCTGCCCTGGGGCTAAAACGTCAGCTCACGGGGACCTGGGCTCCGCTTGGCTCGGCTCCCCTTGGCTCGGCTCCCCTTGCTCTGCATGCTGCTCGCTGCTGGCTCCCAGACCGCTGGGCTGGTCCTTCCTGCAGGGCTGCTGGGCTGTCCTCAGCGGGAGGTTAGCTTCTCTGTGTTGTTCTGTGGGTGCTGGGGCTCCAGAAGTTGTTCAGAGTCCCCTTTTACATAGTTTGGGGGGAATCTGGGGGCAGAGTGGCTTGGATGAGCTGTTTCTACTCCGCCATCTTGGCTCCGCCCCTCTATTCTATCTCAATTTTTTAAAAAGATCTGGGTACATAAAAGCTGTAGGATATTATCAAAGATGCTTTAAATAGGAGAAATGCCACTAATCAATCAACCAGCACCCACAGTAAGGCCTGGTAATACAAAGACAAATGTAAAATAAATAGTCTTTGCCCTGAAGGAACTTACATTCTAATGGGAGAATTAGAAAGTTCATATAAAGTAATTCCTTATCTTTACAAAATGTGATAGTTGGGGAGACTGAGGCATAGGCAGAAATGTAGGAGGGGAACCAGAAGAGAATAGTGTCATAAAAACCCAGAAAGATAAGAGTATCCAGATATCAGATATATTTGGCAAGAAAAGGAGCCATTTTGGTCATTTGGGAAGTGTGAAGATCTAAGTTCTGCATTATCCATAAATATGTAAAAAACAAACAGGAAAGCCTTTAGCTTGTTGGGTGGATCCTCTTGGAAGGCTATAATAATAAGGGAAAGGAGGGGAATGGCTAGCGCTTATATACGAGACAGCTAATTGTCTCAATGGATAGATGAATGGGCCTGGAGTCAGGAAGACCTGAGCTCAAATTCGGCTTCAGGCATATACTAGCTGTATCACTGGGTTAGTCACCCTCTGTTTGCCTTAGTCCACTGGAGAAGGAAATGGCAAACCATTACAGTGTCTTTACCAAGAAAACCCCGTGGACAATTTAGTCCACAGGGTCATCAAGAGTGGGAACAAATGAACAAGCACTTTTACAATTTGCAAAGTACTTACACGTGCTATCTCATTTGATCCATACCACAATATTTTGAGGTTGATACTGCTGTTCCCATTTTACAGATAAATAGACTGAGGCTGAGAGGTTAAGTTACTTATCCAGAGTCACATAGCTAACAAAGGTCTGAGATGGGATTCAAACTCAGGTCTTCTTGACTCCAGGTGTAGTGCTCTATCCACTATGCTACCTACCTGCCTGTGAAAAGAGTGGATGAAAGCCCACTAAAGTCCTCTGATTCCTCCTTGTTACACATAGGGTACCCCAAGTTTTTTTTTTTTGGAGGGGGGAGGGCAGGGCAATTGGGATTGTGACTTGCCCAAGGTCACATGGCTAATAAGTGTTAAGTGTCTGAGGCAGCATCTGAACTCAGGTCCTCCTGACTCCAGGGCTGGTGCTCTATTCACTGTGCCACCTAGCTGCTCTGCACCTCAAGTTCTTGAAGGCTATATACCATTGGAGCCCAGCCTCCAGCAGGCCCTGACAACCTGGAAAGACTTTAAGTTTGAGTCAGCGGATTAACGGCATGTCTATCACCTGGACATCATCTGGTTAGCCACTGAGTGGTGAATTGTTCAACTCCCTCCTACACTATCCATGGATTGGAGTCTGTGCTGACACATATGAATGGAGTATTGGATTGCAAGAATACCACAGCAGGAGGGGCAGATTTACCCCCTACCCCAGAGAGAAAATAACATCAACAGATCTTTAAAGTCCTCCCTTTCATACTTTGTCTGCTTAACCAGGGAAGTTTGTTAGCTGGACTAAGTTCACAGCTGTGTGCCTTTCCAGTTTAACAGATCATGGAACGAACTCACTATTTAGAACTGATCATCAGAAAGTTTTCTAAATAATGAGAAACCAGAGGCTGAAATGCCCAAGAAGCAAATGCATTGTTTAAGATTTAAACCAAACATGGCACATCTGGGCTGAAAGGAACAAAAACAAAATTGAACTCAATAAACTGTTTTGACTCCCAAACTAAATAATAGGGTGAAACAAGCAGACAGTTAAGAAGCTGTTTATGGCTCATCTTTGCCTGGGTGCCCCAAGTTTCTTAATTTGAAAGGTGATACTCTGGCAGAAAGAAGACTGCCCACCTGCATCCTCCATCCTTGTCTCAAGATCTGACCCTTTGTGGGAGGATCCTGAAGCTTCAAATGTACCTATAACTGGTGAGAGGGCTTCAGTTTGAATATGCAAAATGTTTGCAAATTTGGAGAGTACAGTGAAGTCTACTGAATATGGCGCTTATTCTTCCCTTGCATTACAGCACCCCCTGGTGGCGTGATGTCTTCAGATAAAATTGGTGGCTCCACTCTGAATAACTAACCATGATTCCAGAGTATTGATGATGAAATGTACTACCCACCTACTTAGTGGAGTCAAGGTGCGGAATAAGACATATACTTCTTGGACATGTCTGAAGCAGGAATTTGTTTTGCTTGACATATAACACAGTTACTCTGGCCTCACTGTCCAAAGACCAGTTGTCATTTTTTACCCCATGGACTTGTCTAGTATCCTGAAGGAATTGCGGAGTCTCTCTAACATGGGTTCAAGCTTCCACTGGTTGTACTATCCTTGATTTTAGAGGCCCAGAGACTAGCACCCCAGTTCCATTTAATGCCAACACTAGATTTATTTTTACAAAGGGTTATTTATTTCAGCTAAGTCACCCTAAGTTCTGCTTCTGCTAGGCTCATGCCCAAGACCTGAGCTCCTCAGAGGTCAATGCTAGGAGTACTCCACCATTCCAGTTCTTGGATTTCTGTGACTCATGCTCCAATCCCTGCACCCATAGTCGAAAAGCAAAAACAAAAAGGCTAGTTTCTCAGGACGATATGGCTGAAAGTAGGGAGCCAGTGAGGCCCTCCATCCTCACTACATGGTGTTGCCTGATGTGAACAAAATAGTCCTTCACTCTGATGCAAACATGAGGGGGGATATCTGAATTTTTGAATCAGGTCATTTAAAAAATACCAACCTTTCTGACAACCTCTATATACTCAATGCCACTGTACCTCCATTACCTATGAATGTATGATGTTATTACATGTGAACTTAGGTGGTATAATGATAATGGGAATCTGAAAATCCTCCCTGCCCCTTGATAGGCTTAAATGACTCTGAGAACCTTCCCTGATTTGAAAATATACTCTGCCCCCTAATAGGCTGAATGTGGTCACCTGGAGCCTGTGGCAGGAAGCCTGTTTTTCAGGAATGCCCACACCTTGTTACTTTGTGATCTAGTCAAGAGAGTTGTGACATCCTCTGACCCAGGAGAAGGCTATATATACCTTGATGTGAGGTTTTGCTTTGGGGCTCACTTTGAGAAGAGTTGTGTGATTTGGCCAGATGAGACTCTGGGCAGCCATTGAGCCCCCCAGCTTTGAAAACCCAGAAGTTGGTGCTTCTCTCTCTGGTGACTAACTAGGTATGGATGTAATGGTCAGACAGCTGGAAGCCCTGTCTACTAAATTGTGTTATTTTCTGTTGTAACTTATGTTTGTATTCTCTGAAGTTCAGGGTGCTGACTTTTTCCCCTGAACTAGGTAAATGATATATGTTTGATTGATTAAAGTAAGATTGTTAACCCATTCTGAGTTGCTTTCCTTTAGAAAAGCAGATCTAAGAACCTGTGCTAGCAGCCAGCCTGGGTATGCTAGGGTGCTTGCTGCTACAGGTGGGCAGTCTAGGCTTATGACAAAATCTCATTTCCCATGTTTGTAACAAGAGTTTTCTTTTTCTTTTTTTCCCCTAGTGGGCATAGGGGAGATGGAAAGGAGAGAAAAGAGACATTTGTCCATTTTAAAAAAATTAATTTAAATAAAACAAAACAAAAACGGATCATTCTACCCTGATTAACATAGTGACCAACAACAATTCCAAGGGACTTATGATGAAGCAGGGAGGTTATAGACTCAGGGTAGAGAATGAAACAAATGTTTTTTGGACAGGTCCCACATAGGAATTTGTTTCGTTTGACTCAGAATATCTGTTATAAGAACTTTCTTTTTCTTTTCCAATGAAGCTGGGAAAGAAAAGGTAAGTTTGTTAATTTTAAAAAATTGAATTATAACTTTAAAATGATGATTACAGTCAGTCACCATCCTTATATTTCATTTGTTTACTGACCAATCTTGATAAAAACAAACCTCAGAATCTCCCAAATTCTTTTGTTTTGGGGCACTGGAAAGAAGGCTGAATCCCTTGGAGTCAAAATGACCTAGATTTTTATCTCAGTTCCATCACTCACTAAGTGAGCTAAAGTGAATGTAAGGCTCATTTTCAATATGTGTAAGATGAAGAGAACCCTGGCACTACCCACTTTACAAGGTTGTTGTAGAGGTTAAATGAAATTCAGCAAACCTTCAATTCAACAAATACCATCACATATAGTTGCTGGGTTGACTTGTTTTGCTTTGTCTTTTTTTTTTTTGAGGCAAAGTTAAGTGACTTGCCCAGAGTCACACAGCTAATAAATATCTGAGGCTGAATCTGAATTCAGGTCTTCCTGACTCCAGGGTTCTGTCTTTTATCTTACCTTAGTCTCAGAGTGGGAAAATATTCCCAGCATTCATGTTGCTTTGTAACTGATAAGTGCTTTAGTATATTTTCTAATTAGATGCCCTGTTGTGTAAAGATCTGCTTTGTTGTTTCTGTAGGCTCAGTGCTGGCACTGCTCCTGGGGATGGGGGTGGGTTGCATCTCATTCCTGGACTAGCTACTGAACCCTGCTTCACTGAACTTAATTCAGACCATGGAAAGGGCTGAAGAAGGGAGTTGAAGAAGGGCCTGAGAAAGGCAACTAAAATGATTGAGGGGTTGTGTGAAGTCAGGTTGCCCTCTGAGCTTTCAGGGTCTTGCAGGAATTTGAAGAGGCCCAGGCAGTCATCAGGTTTGAGTTCAAATCCAGCCTCAGATGCTTCCTAGTTGAGTGACCTCTGAGCCAAATTACTTAACCTCTGCCTCAGTTTCCTATCTGTAAAATGGGGGTGATAACAGCATCTACCTCCCAGGGTTGTTGTGAGGATGAGATAACATTTGTAAAGCATATTGTAAACCTTATAGTGCTATATAAACACTAGCTGTCAGTACCATTATTGTGATAGAAGAAGCTAAAGCCATTGAACCAGTGTTCCCATCCCAGCTCAGTTAATTGTTCCCTGGGTGGCCTTGGGCAAATCACCTTGCTTTTCTAGATCTTAATTTCTTCTTTGTGAAATAAGAAGTTGGGGGAAGGAGTAGGACTTCATGATGTCTCCTGACTCTGATGTTAAGAATGCCCTCTGACAACAACTGGCTTTCTGCCTCTGTCAGAAAGGAAGCCATGAATGGAACAGATTCCAGCACTGAACCAGCAGGACAGCACTTTGGTTCTTCTGGTCCCATGAAGTGTCAAAGCAAGAAAGTTTGTTGTAGGAGAAAATCATCTCCTCCCACAGTCTAGGGTGGTACTCTGAGCTTGGATGCCTGTCCTGTTTGTTCTTCATGCCAATCAGACTGGAATTCAGAAGAGATTAGGTATGGAGAGATCTGAGAGAATTGTGAAGAGATAATAGCGAAACATGGGAGCTGATAAGAATCAAGACAGGAAGAGAATGAAAGGAGGTAGAAAGAGAGAGAAGAGAGAGAAAGAGACAGAGACAGAAACAGGAGAGGAAGAGAGAAAATAGAGAGACAGAGACAGAGAGAAGAGCCTAGGAGAGGGGCCAGGAATATACTCTCACATAAGGGGGTGGGACATGGATGGGAATAACCCAACAAAAGAGACTGAAAAATGGTATCTTGACAGGAGAACCAGAAAAGGACAGCGTCTTGAAATATCAGTGATAGGGGTTGTTAACCTGGGACCCATGAACTCATTAAAAAAATTTTTTTTCTAACTGCATTATAATATAGTTGGTTTTCCTAGGAATTTTACTTTATGCATTTGAAAACAGTGAGGGGTCCAAAGGCTTCATAACATAGCCAGAAAGGACCAGGACAACAAAGATTAAGAACCCCTGGTCTAGAAGGGGGGAGTGGTCAATGAAGAGGTTACCCATAAAGAGGGTTAGGGTTGCTCTGGAGACCCCAAAATACCAACATGCCAGGTCCTGCCAAATGAATTCGACTCAAGTCTTCTCAGCCAAAGAAAAGTAAAGTTTATTAAAAGTTCGCTTGTATTGGACACAGAGTAAGGCTGTGCTAGGTCATTCTGTGGTGCTCTCACAAACATGGAGACAAGATGGGTCTTATATACAGAAAGTTGTGGGAGGAATCTAGGGGTGGTCTAGAGGAGGAGTTTGGGGAGGGTTTTCAGGAGGAATTAATGAGGTCAATGAGTGATTAAGGGTGGGAAGTTGCTGGAGGCTACCTGGAGACTACGGACGAAGGTGGGCTAGGCCAGTTCTAGAGTGGATTGATATTTTGATAGGCTCTAGGGTGGGAAGTCTAGTAACAAGTTTGGGCCCAGCCACTTTGTAAGGCTTAGGGCTTCTGGCAAATGCCTCTTCAAGTGGGACAATTTAATCAGAGTTCAAGGGGGGTTCCCAGAACCTGCACCTCAAGGACTCAAGGAGAGCTCAGGGGGGGCTCCCAGAGCTCATACCTCATCAGTCAATACATAGCTGCAAAAGTCAAGAAGGTTAAGAACTGATGACCTTTTCATCTCCATTTAGCAGCTAAGATATCCTTAGTAATTTTGGATAGATTTCTTTTGAGGGCTGAGCTAGGCAGCCATTAGAGAAGTGAGTGGGAGGTGAGAAAGTCTAGGCAATGACTGTAGACAAGTGTTTCTTGGCTGTAAGAGGAAAAAAAGCAGTAGTCTGGTAGCAATTGTAACGCTAGCTGACTGATGTAGAATGCCCAGGTGGGCATGTTAAGCTGAAAGTAGCCAGTGGATAAGGGGAGAGACTGAGAGTTAGTGAGAGAAACGGGGTGACCAGAGGGCGAATCTGCCAGGGAGACATGAGGTCAAGGACACAAGCAGAGGGGCCGGCATTGGCAATTAGGGCCACCTCGTCCTCAGCATCCGGAGCAAAGGGTGGCTGGTGATTTTGAAAGGACTTGCAGGATTGGAGAGAAGAAGCGACATGTTTTATGGAAGTATGCGGAAGCCCCAAGGAGGCTGGAGGAAAGGCGAAGTTTGGGATTGGAATCCAAGGTAAATCGACCTAAGGATGGGAAAAGATTCCAGGGCGTGGGAAGGGCAAGAAGTCAAGGATGGAAGGGGCGTGGCCTCAGAGATGAAGTCACGCCCCCCGGGAGGCGTGGCCCGCGCTCCTCTGGGGACGTGGCTGTGGCTGCTCCCGCGGGGGGCGTGGCCCGGCGGCAGGCGAGCCACTGGAGGGCGTGGTCTGGCCGGAAGCCCCGCCCCCGGCGTCCTCGCGGCGAGCGGCGGGGGGGCGGTGGCGGCCGAGGTGGGCAGTCGGTTGGAGACAGCCGGTGGGTCGGTTGGGGCGATGGCGTGCCCCGGGCCTGCGACGGGCTGCGCGGCGCGGCGGCCGCTGCACTCGGCCCGGGCTCCGGACGTGGCCTCGGCCTCCAACTTCCGCGCCTTCGAACTGCTGCACCTGCACCTGACGCTGCGGGTGGAGTTCGGGCCGCCAGGCCCGGGCCCCGGCAGCCGCGGCCTCAGCGGCACGGCGGCGCTGGAGTTGCGCTGCCTGGGGCCGGAGGGAGCCTCCGAGCTGCTCCTAGACTCGCATCCGTGCCTCGAGGTGACGGCGGCGGCGCTGCGGCGGGAGCGGCCCGGCTCCGCGGAGCCGCCCGAGGAGCCCGTGCCCTTTCACACGCGCCCCTTTGCCCACTACGGCCAGGCGCTGAGCGTGGCCTTCCCGCAGCCCTGCCGCCCCGGGGAGCGCTTCCAGCTGCTGCTCACGTACCGCGTGGGCGAGGGGCCTGGGGTGAGTGCGACGGCGGCGGCCCGGGGCCTCCTTCCTCGGCCGCGCTCCCCTCCCTTCCCTTCCCTTCCCTTGGCCGCCCGGCGCCCGCGCTTCCTGCCTCGGGCCGCCGCGCCTTCCCTCGCCGCCGCGAGCGTCGGGTCTGCAGATGCCTTTGCCTCTCCCCCACCCCACTCCGAGGAGTGTAAGCCCCTTGAGGACGGGCCGCCTTTGGCCTCTGAGTCACCGCGCTTTGCGCCCTGCCTGGCGTGTAGTAGGCGCCTTATAAATGCTTGTCGGTTGATGGGCCGGCCTTGTGCCTCCTCTGCACCCCACCCGGGACAGCGCGCTGTCACTAGCCTAGTAGTAGGCGTGGGCCGCGCGTGGGGAAATGAAATTAGGGCCTCGGTGTCACCTTCCCCACCCTCCCTGCTCACGCGTGCTGATCGATATCCCGGGGGCTGGGCCTGATTTTGGTTCCTCCCAGACTTTACAGTGGAGCTCCGACGTGGGGTTAGAGGAGCTTTGTGCAAGACCCGACTAAGAACTCGTAGCCCCATCCAGAATAGCCCTTAGGGCAGGAGAAGGGAGGCTGGTGAGGCTAGGGAAACAAGCCCATACGTGCATGTTATTGAATAGCTGTTACTAAAAGTTTAATTGCTGGGGCGGCTAGGTGGCGCAGTGAATAGAGCAGCTGCCCTGGAGTCTGGAGGACGTAAGGTCAAATCCAGCCTCAGACGCTTAATACTGACTAGCGTGTGACCTTGGTCAAGTCATTTAACCCCAATTGCCCTGCATTCCCGCCTCCAAAAAGCAAAAAAAAAAAAAAAAAGGTTTCATTGCAGTGAACTCTGCACGGTGCTTTGCTGAGAGAATTAAATCTGGCCTCCCCAGGGCAGTTTTCCAAGCCTTCCCACGGCCATCACCAGCAACCTGTCAGAAAGGAGGGAGGTGTTAGTCCCATTCTACTCTTCCCTGAAGAGTATTCTGAAATATTATGGCCCATTTGTGGCCATACAGTTTAGAAATGATAGAATGGAAACTCAAAAAGTTTAGGTTGTACTATGCTGGCCAGCCTTCTTTCTTTACTGTCCTTTTCTCCCTAGGCTTGTCTCCCCCTTATTCGGGCCTCTCATGCTTTTCTCTTTTTGCCAGTCCTGATCTTTCTCTGTTCAAGGCTTTTCCCCTTCTTCACTACTTCCATAAAACCTTCTGACTCCTGATCGGTCACCTGTTTTATCTCCTTACTCCACTGTTCTTGGTGTTGAGCTATTTCCTTTAGAGATTTCTTAGAATCCAACTTGTTTTTGCTATAGATAAAAGTAGAGTACATATTAGGTAGTTGGTGTACATGTGAAAGACAGAATGGAACAATAAACATGCCTGTTACAGCAAAATATAAAAGGTGAAGGGCAGATGAATTTTAGGGATGGTGAGCACATGTTAATCATTAGCTCACAATTGAATTGGGATCCAAAAAAAAAATCAACAGGGTAAAAGACTGGGGCAAAAAGAATGTAAGACTAAAATTCATGTGAAAATGATCGATATAAATGAATAAAGTGACAAGGCAGGCAAAGAGGCCACTGAAAATCGTGCTAGACTAAGTAGAAAAGGGGAAGTGTTAGCTCTGCTGGTACAGATATAAGTCCTGTTTGACCCTCAGGTCAAACCAAGTCTGTAGTACTTTGTTCAGTTCTGGGTGCTATGTTTCAGGAAAAACTTAGAGGAGGAATAACTAAGATAAGATGGGAGTAGAGAGCAATTATATCATGTGAGGATTAATGGAAGGACTAGAGATAATTGGCATGGAAAACAGAAGACTTAGTGGAGATCATAATAGTTTCCTTCAAGTATTTGAAAAGCTATCTTGGAGAAAAGAAATTATTTTTCCAGGTTGGCTCCAGAAGGCAGATTTTAGCTAGATGAAAGGGGAAAATTTCGTAATGATTAGAAACTGTCTAAAAGTAAAATTTCATTGTGTTGGGCATATAGTGAGTTCTTCCTCACTAGAGGTCTTTGAGTGAAGTTTCTGTGACCACTTAGGGATGTTGCAGTAAGTTCAGATATGGGTAGGGGTCCGCTAAGATGCTTCCCAAAGATGAGATTGTGTGATTCTGTAGCCTTTATTTCCAAATATTTTGTCACCAGGCCATATTCTAGGGTTTCTGGAAACTATAGTGGTTTTTTGTTTTGTTTTGGTAATGGGAAGGTCCAACATTTATAGATTTCTGGGGAAAGAAAAGGAAAATAATATTACAAACCTGTGAATAAGGTAAGAAACCAGAATGGAGATTTCTTTTTTTTTTTCTTTTTGGAGGGCAATTGGGGTTAAGTGACTTGCCCAAACTTATGGGACTAGTAAGTGTGTCATGTGTCTGAGGTCAAATCTGAACTCAGGTCCTCCAGACTCCAGGACCGGTGCTCTATTCACTGTGCCACCTAGCCTCCCCAGGAATGGAGATTTCTTAAAACACTCTATAGGAATAAGATGACACATCCTGTGGACTGGAGGTAATATCTTAATAAATTCCAAAACAAATTAGAGTTTGAGGGGGAATTGCTTGTGTTCTTTCTCTTTCTCTCCCACCATAGTTTCCCTACTATCCTTAGCCCTACTATTCCTAGAGAACCATCCCCTATAACAATATTTTGAAACAGATGTATAATCAATTCAGCAAAAGAATCTGAAAATAACACACCCAAAAAAGTGTGTTGAGAGTGTCTTCTGATACATCTTTTTTTCATTCCATGCTTGTTCTTTATATTTTTATAATACTCTTGAATTTTTTGTGTGTATGAGTGTGCCTGACTGTTTACTTCATGCTGCATCAATTCATAATAGATCTTCCCATGCTTCTCTAGTCATCACGTTATTCCATTAATGGCCTCCTTTTCGAATAAGCCTGTGGGTCAAAAGGTATGAACAGTTTAATCATTTTATTTGACCTCTTTGACTGTCTTTTGCCTTTTTATCCCCAGTGCTTAGCACAGTACCTGGCACATAGTAGGTGCTTAATCAATGTTTATTGATTGATCATTATAAATTGCTTTCCAGATGATTGTACCAATGTACTTGCCTTCCCACAACTCCTCCAGCATTATCACCATCTTTTGTCACCTTGGCTAATTTGCTCAGTGTGAAGTGAAGCCTAAGGATTGTTTTGATTTATATTTTTCTTATTAATGATTTGGAACAATCTTTCACGTGGTTTTTAGTTGTTTGAAGTTCTTTTGAGAACTGTTTGTTCATATTTTTTGACCACTTGTCTATTGAAGAATAGCTATTGATCACATATATGTGTATGTATTCTTCATTTATATATCTTGGACAACAAACCTTTATTAGATCAATTTGATATGAAGACTTTTTTCCCCATTCAGCCACTTCCCTTCTTCTAGGTGCAATAATTTTGTCTACAGAAGCTTTTCAGTTTCATGTAACCTATTTTATCTTCTAAAATTCTATGAGTGATAGATGATCTGTTTCTCTAATTTTTTATAGTGTGATCTTCAATGTTAATGTCATATGTCCATTTAAAATGTATTGTAAGATGTTGGTCTAAGCCTTCTTTCTGCCAGATTACTTTCTAGTTTTCCCAGCAGTTTTTTTTTTAAGCAATTGGGGTTAAGTAACTTGCTCAAGGTTACACGGCTAGTCATTATTTATGTGTGGGTGCTCATTTTCTGAGGCCGGATTTGATCTCGGGTCATCCCAACTCCGAGGCTGGTGGTCTTACTCACTGTGCCACCTAACCGCCCCTTTTAGGGAAATTGGGGTTAAGTAACTTGCCCAAGCTCACACGGCTAGGTTTTTGTTTGTGTGGGTTAAGTGTCTGAGGCTGGATCCGAACTCAGGTCCTTCTGACTCCAGGGCCGGTGCTCTACTCACTGTGCCACCTAGCCGCCCTCCAGCAGTTTTTGTCACATAGGAAGTTACTTCTTAAATAACTTAGATTTTCTGGTTTATTGAACACTAGATTATTACATTCCATTGTTTCTGATTCTCTTTTTTCTAATCTGTTCCATTGATCTACTTGGGAAGAATATTCTTAATGTGATCAGACTGATTGGCATTGACATCTTGACAATTACCTGAAGCTTCCAATGCCAACTAATTCCTTTACTCTAGTATTCTTTGTATTTGGCCTTCTGGCTTCAAAGTGCTCCATTAGAACCCAGGGAGGGGACAGCCATCCTAAAATCTCTTTATTTTCTCAGGTTTGCTGGCTGACTCCAGAGCAGACAGCAGGGAAGAAGAAGCCATTTGTCTATACCCAGGGTCAAGCTGTCCTTAACCGTGCCTTCTTCCCCTGCTTTGACACTCCTGCAGTGAAAAGCAAGTATTCTGCCCTCATTGAGGTAAGAGACACATCTTTTTTTTGGGATTGGAATAATGTGATTTTAGAGCAATGTCATCATAGTTAAACTAATCAGCTCTAATTCTGAATACTTAGTGTAACTTTCATCCAATAGGGGCTCTTATTGAAATCTTGAGTTCAGTTCCCAAGTCGTGTGTGTTATTGTGTGTTCGAGACATCTTTCTAACAGAAAGGCATGTGAGCCTCTCTCCAAATCTCATAAATTTAGCCTAAAAATCTCACTTCATTCTGGGTTAATTTTGAAACTCTGACCTCTGTGTAGCTAAAACCCAACCTTTATTCTCTTGCCAGGTGCCAGATGGCTTCACTGCAGTGATGAGTGCCACCACATGGGAGAAACAAGGCCCAAATAAGTTCTTCTTCCAAATGTGTCAGCCTATCCCCTCCTACCTGGTAGCTTTGGCTGTTGGAGATCTGGTTTCTGCTGAAGTTGGACCCAGGTAGGTGATTGAGACTGTGTGGGCAGGGTTGAACTGATACAGAGAGGCAAATAAGTAATTATATGACCAGTAGATCCCATCAAGATAGTTCTTGGGAACAATCTGGGATCTTCCTTTCTCCAGTAGGCAGAGCCACTGGAACTATGTTCTTCTGGTACTCTTCCTTTAGCTCCATTAATATTTGGATTTTAAAGTATGCTGCCCATGCTATAAAGTGGTCAAGTGGGTGTCATACCTTAGAAGTTTGGGGTAACAATTTGACTTCACTGGTAACAGTTTGGCTCATTAAACCCTTTGCCTCTGAATCTCCCTCGAAATATAGTTTCCATAACTCTGTCAAAGTTTCTATAATCTATCCTATTTTCAGTTGTTCTTTTGTCCTGTTGCATCAGTGTTGCTTTCAATAGGTGAGGCAGACATCATTCAAGATCAAGATACTTTGATTCTGAGTAGTTTATTAGGAGAAGACTGCAATAGCATCCCTTCATTTTGCGTTTTGGAGAGAGAGTAAGGCTTTCTTTCTACTTCCTGTAAACAAAAACATTTTACATGGACCCAAACCCTCAATATCAAAGGTTTCTCTACTTGGTTGGTTAGCTTTGGTAGAATAACATTTGTGAAATTTTCTGTGAGAATATAACTAAAGCCAAGAGTCCAGATTTTACTAGTGACCTTTTTTCCCATCTCCCTTCTGACTGGAAAGGGACAAAAGTTGAGTGATGGAACAGTTACCATCTTTTCCTAGCTGTAATTCTTTCCTTATCTCTGGCCTTAGCTTTTAGGTCCTGGAAGCATTTTCTTAGGTAGGCTTGGCATTATAGACCTTATACCTCAGTCTGATAAGCTGCTGCATAAATCTCAGTTCCTAGGATGTAATGTGGAATGATAAATAAGGACTCCATTATAGTCAGCTCCTAATAAACCAATTCAGAATCAGAGTAGCTCAGTCTAGAAAAATAGTCTGCCCCACCCATTGGAAGGTCCATCTTTGCAGTAGTCAGGAAACCAAGTAATCAAAGAATGAGGAGGTGTGTCATTTCAGAGAATTTACAGTTAGGTTATTTGGAAGGAGCTGTTGATGGGAAATCACTCCCCTTTCATCTCCCCTTTCTCCCTCCCTTTCATCAAAACAACCTCTGATTCATTACTTACTTGCTTTATGATGATATTTATATGTGTAATAAATGACAACACTAGTCAATCATTATAGAATCCAGTTCAGTTAGTGGCGATAGCCTAGCCTTTCCTGCATGGGTGTGGGGAATTGTCTTCTTACTGGGCTAGATAATTTGGCTTCATTATTTGGCCACAGATATCTCCTAAGGATAGTTCAGATGATACTTTCTGCCAGGGTTTTTCTGGTTGGATATGCTTCTTAACCAAGAAGAGAAACCTCTGGCAAAGGAGAACATCGTGAGAAATCAATAGTGATTAGATATCCAGTTTGGCTAGATTATCTCAACTTTTTGAAGAGGATCATTGAGGCATTTTTTTAAATGCACAGAGGAGAACAGAAGGCCAAACAAACAAGATAGCTTTGAAATTTACATATTGGATTTATTATATACTTTAAAAAAGAAAAGCAAGCTTCACATTGCAATTTCATGTACAATTCTGTTTTTCTGTTCATGAAAAGGTGTTTGTACAAGTGTTTATTTTAGTTGATGTTTATTAAGACCAGAATTTTTTTAAAACTACATGTTTTAAAAAATTGGTTCAACAGGCATTTTTTAACTGAAGATTATACAGAAGGCAGATGGTAGATGTGAATAGGATACAACCTCCTATAACCACTGAAGAACCCCGAAGAAAAGGAATAAAGGATGTTATTAAGAAATTTCATGATAGGAAGAGAAGGTAGTTTGGTCATATGACAAGAAGGATTATCGGTGGGTAGGGTAGCTAAAGTGCTCACTATACCCCTGAAATGTCAAGAGAAAGGGAGGAAGGGCCCCCCTAACATGTTAGGTGGACTTCCTGTGTTGAACTTATGGTAGGACTTGGACAAAGGTCCCCATAGGATGGGCAGACATGGATGAAAAGATAATTAGAACGGATTCAAATGCTGAGTGAGATGAGCAGAACCAGGACCATATTGTGTGATGATCAACTTATGATAGACTTATCTCTTCTCAGCAATACAGTGAACCTAGATAGTTCCAAAAGATTCGTGATGGAAAATGCTATCTACATCCAGAGAAAGAGCAATGGAATCTGAATGCAGATAGAAGCAGACTATTTTCACTCTGTTGTTATTGTGTGTTTTTTTTTCCTTTTTGTTCTGTTTCTTCTTTTATAACATGACTAACGTGGAAATGCATTTAACATGATTGCACATATATAAACTATATCAGATTGCTTGCTGGGGAGAAGAATGGAACTTAAAATCTTATAAAAAATAAATGTTGAAAGCTTAAAAAAAGGGGGGGGGGGATTCAGAAATTAAAATCCAAGATCCATTTGGTTATGCTCTGGTCCTGTGCTACAAGCTAGGACCACAGCGCTGAGCTGAGTTAGGCCAGGGTTAGGATCTAAGATGGAATGAGGGACAGTTTGGCAGAATAGTACTTTTTTTTTTTTTTTTGGAGAGGGGAAGGTAGGGCAATTAGGGTTAAGTGACTTGCCCAAGGTCACACAGCTAGTTTTATGTTAAGTATCTGAAGCTGGATTTGAACTTGCATCTTCCTGACTTCAGGGTCAGTGCTCTATTTACTGCACCACCTAGCCGGCCCAATGCCTATAGTTTTAATGTTAGAAAATTCTGCTTTTTTTTTTTAAGGTACTTACTTTGTGATGGATTCAAGCACGTGTGTCATTGAAGGCTCAAAGCCCTAGGGGCAGGAACATATGGCATTCAGCTCAATTTTAAGCCTTTCCTTTGCTGCACAAATGTCTTTTGCCTAGGAAGTGCCTCGTTCAGATTTTGCTCCTTTCAGACTCTCAAGTAGTTGTAAACAAACTGAAATGTGATAGGATTGCTTTGTGGAACATATGCGAACAAAGCTGGTGATTTGGTAGTTTGTAGAATAAATTCTCCTGCTTAATTATTGGTCTACAACTTGAAATCTGGAACTTCCTAAAGCATTGACCTGTCTTTGGGAAAAGGTACCCGGAGCCCAAAAAAATCCTGAATTCAAAAATTTTAAAGGAAATGTTTGAAAATTAGCTGATGGTGGAACAGGGGTTCTCCTTCTTGCTGCCACCATAGCATTTAGAGTGAAACACAAGAGATGGTCATGACTGTTCTTCCCTCATTCTATCTGCTCCCTGGTTTTCCTTCTGTCCTTACCCCTCCCTGTCTTCCGCTCTTTCTCAATCCAGAATTTCCACCTTGGTGGGATAATTGTCATATGCATTAAACACCATTCCTAGCCCCATGAGAAAGTCTTGTATGGCTCTTCTGAATTGGGCCCTGTGGGTTCAGGACCTCATTGTACCTCTGAGGCTGTTTTTCGTGTTAGTGGTCCTCTTGGGTGCCTGCATTGTACTCTGCTGGCTTCTCTGCCACCCATCTGTCAGTAATGTCTCCAGCCTATGCTGATAGCCCCTTCGCCATTTGCTGTCACTGACAAGGCTCTCTACACCTGAATTGTAGCCCTGGTTTTCTGCAGGGGCCTTCAAATAGGGCTGCCTTGACAACTGGTTTGTCTGCTCTTCTCTCATTAGGAGTCGTGTATGGACTGAGCCCTGCTTGATTGAAGCTGCCAAAGAAGAATACAATGGTGTGATAGAAGAATTTCTGGCAACAGGAGAAAAACTTTTTGGACCCTATGTTTGGGGAAGGTGCAGTGTCATCTTTGTTTCGAGCTGAGTGTCTTGTTATCCTCTTTATCCACACTCCTGATAAGCGTTCTTGTTGCTTCTCCTCATTCTCTCCTCTCTCATGCCTTGACCCCAGATCTCGACTTGTCCTCCCTCCCTATCTGAAGAAAACACCATGGTCAGTCCAAACTCTTACTTTTTTCCTCTGGTATCTTCAGAATTCAAACCCTGTTAATTAGAGGGTTCATTGATTTGACCTTAAAAACCCCAAGTCCACCTGAAAGAGAAGTGTGATTGTTTTCCTGCCTTTGAAGTTGGAAGGGAGCTGAAGGGCTAGTTTCCCCCTCTGAGATGAAGGCAAAGTCCAGCAAAGGCAAGGACTTCACACCCAGGAGAAGAACCCAAACTCTCCAGCCTCATTCCTGCCTCTCACCTCATTTGCTCACGCTCTGCCTATTCAGGGCTGGGTCACATAGTGTGTTCTTGGGAAGCCTCTCTGTAACCTTCTTTTCTTTCTACAGATATGACCTGCTCTTCATGCCGCCATCTTTTCCCTTTGGGGGCATGGAGAACCCCTGCCTGACTTTTGTTACTCCGTGTCTGTTGGCTGGGGACCGTTCTTTGGCAGATGTTATCATCCATGAGATCTCTCACAGCTGGTTTGGGAATTTGGTCACCAATGCCAACTGGGGCGAGTTCTGGCTGAATGAGGGTTTCACTATGTATGCCCAAAGAAGAATCTCCACTATCCTCTTTGGTGAGCCAGCCTCTAGTGTCCTGTTTCTCCAGTCTTTGAGGCCAACAAAAGCAAGGGTGATTTTTATAAAATTGTACTCACAGGGGCAGCTAGGTGGTGCAGTGAATAGCACTCCAGCCCTGGAGTGAGAAGGACCTGAGTTCAGAGCCGGCCTCAGACACTTAATCCACACAAACAAAAACCTAGCCGTGTAACCTTGGGCAAGTTACTTAACCCCAATTGCCCTAAAAGGGGTGGCTAGGTGGCACAGTGAGTAAGAGCGCCGGCCTCAGAGTTGGGATGACCCGAGATCAAATCCGGCCTCAGAAAATGAGCACCCACGCATAAATAATGACTAGCCGTGTAACCTTGAGCAAGGTACTTAACCCCAATTGCTTAAAAAAAAAAATTCTACTCACAGACACTGACTAAATGTCTCCTGTGTACCAGACCTTGTGCTAGGGAAATACAAAGAGAAAATAAGGCAGCCCTTCACCTTAAGTTTATACTCTGGGTACAAAGGCTATCACGTAGACACAACGAGATGGAATACGAGGTAGAAAGTGATGGGGACATGATGAAAGAGTTCTAGACAAATTGCTTCAAGAGGATTTGAGGGAGAAATCTCACTAAACCTGGGGGAATTAAGGAAGGCTTCCTGGAAAAGGAGGAATCTGACCTAGGCCAGAGAAGAGTTTTCCCTGTTCAGTAACCGTCTCCCCCCTGTGACCTCATAGCAGTTCATTTTGTACATTTCTAACTCACAGTCATCTAATATTGTGTTATAATCCCCCTCCTAGGCTGTAGGGCGAGAGCCTGTGTTTTAGCTAAGCTCTTGACTGTTGGTAAAAGTATCTGTCAGGCACTGTGCTGGGCAGAGCTAGGACCACGGGTCACCATGATAGATGGCTGCCTAAGACATCACGGGGGACCCTTTTTAATGTGACTTTCTATAAATGTGCACCAGGTGTACACTAGTGTCCCCTTGTACTAGACACTGGGCTAGCAGCACCAAAAACGAAACAATCCCTAAAGAAGCGTGCATAGGAATGGAGAAGACAGGGAGCGTAGCGTGAATGGAAAGGTACTCAATACAAATGTTTGTTTCCTGTTTGTATATCAGTTAGCATAGGGCCATTGGTGTTATATAAGTCTAGTTATGTGTATTACAGGTTAACTGAAGGCTCAAAGCTGTAAACCCTGACATTGCTTATCAGTCACCGAATGAGTGTTTACAAGGTGCCCCACATTGTGCAGAATGCTGGAGACACAAACAAAAATCAAGAAGTACTCCCAGTTCTCAAGGATCTTACAGTCTAATGAGGGAGACAGTAGGTATATATGAGAGATTTACAGAGGAAGGGGAAGATCCCCTCAGTGACAGAGGTACTAGTAGTTTGGGGCACAGGGGGCTTGGGAAGACTTGCAGAAGGTGCCTTTTGAGCAGAATGGATGAAATGGAACATTGGGAACACAGGACAGCTAGCAAAAACTCAGAGTGCCCTTTGTGGAATGACAGGTAGGCCAATGTGGCTGTGCTGTAGAATAAAGGAATGGATAAGAAGACCAAGAACAGAGGAAATGTCTGGCTTGTGTGGGTCTTTGAATGCACAAAAGAAGAATTTGTGTTTGATCCTAAAAGTAAGAGGGAGCCACTGAAGTTTGCTGAGCTGAGGGGAAGGGGGCCAGGGGGTCATAGGGTCAGACCTGCACTGACAGCTCTGTGTAAAGGATAGATTAGAATTAGTAGAGACCTGAGGCATGATGACCATTAGGAGGCTATTTTTCCTAAGAGTGCAGTGATAAGAATCTGAACTGGAATGGTGGGTATGAGAAGAGAGGAAATGAGGGGCAGACTTGTTGAGTTTGAGGTGCTTGTGGGACACCTGAAATGTCTGTCCAGTAAGCAGCTGGGGATAAAGACTAGGGCTGGATAGATGAAGCTGACCCTCATCTGCATAGTGATCCTAGTTAAGTCTGTTGGAATTGTAGAGAATATAGAGTGAGGGGACTCACTGTAGAGTTGTGGGGAACACTGAAGTTAATGGGCATGATTTGGATAAAGTTCCAGCAAAGGGTACTGAGAAGAAGTGGTCAGAGAAGTAGCAGGAGGAAAAAGAGCAAGAGATCATTGGTGACTTTTAAGGGTGAGGGAAGACATGAACATGTTTGTAGACAGCAAGGAATGAACTAGCAGATAGGGCAGGGGTGGGAAACCTGTGTCCTCAAGGTCACAGGTTCCCCATCCTTGAAATTCAGAGTGAAGGAGGGTGAGGACGATAGTGAAGGCAGTCTGTTGGAGAAGCCTGGAGGGGATTGTACCAATATGTGTGTAGCATGGTTGGCCTTGGAAAAGAGAAGGGCTGCTTCATCAGATGAAGGTTGGGAGAGTGGGGAGGAGATGATGTCAGAGGAATCACAGGTGATGGAATTCTTGGCAAATGGCCTCAGGTTTTTAGGTAAAGTATGAGGTGAGATTCTCAAGGGTAAGGAAAGGGGTTGCTGTGGAAGGCTTGAGGAGAGCTGGGAAAGTCTGGAACAGCTGCTGTTGTGAATAAAATAGAGATTGCTTTGTAGTTGTGAGATTGAATAAAATAAATTTGCCCTGGACCACCTCAGCACATTTGTGTGACTTCCTCGAGCTCCCTTATCAGCACAGGAATAGGTACTGAGGTGAATAGTGGGAGAAATCCGGGTTGGGATTTGGCAGAGTGTAATTAGATAGAGAACAAAGGATCAAGGGATTTGAAGCTAGAGGATAGTGTAGAGGGATTACTTTTGGGAAGGGAGGCGAGTAGAGCCAGACCTTTGTTTCCATTCTGTCTAGGTAGTACTTAATCCAAACTCTTTCAGTGTCTGATAGCTGGAGGACAATTGATGGACTCTTGAGTTGCTTTCTGAACTAGATCTTGACTGGGCTGGTGACATAGTATTTCCTAAAGTAATTTGTAATGATTTGACACTTGAACCCCAGGACTCATATCAAAGAATCTCAGAATTGGAAGGGTCCCTAGATACCACTGAGTTCAGCTGAGACCTGAAAAGGAGTCACTTCTATAATATAACTGATGTATGGTCAGCAGCTTGACCATTAAGCTCACTGGAAAAAATACTCTTCCTCCAGAAGCTAGAATTACATGCTGGCATTTTTCAGGAGAGCATTTGTGGTTTAGGTGAACCAGTGACCCCCTGAACCAGTGTTCCTTTGAATCCTTAGACCATGTAGCCCAAGAATGTGTAGAGCCAGCTAATTTCATGACTGGGTCATAAGAATAGCATTTTGGAAACCTGAAGGAAGAACCAAAGAGCCTTAGGGAGAAATTTTAGAGTGGTAGCCAAAAATGGACAAGTGAAGAACCCCTTAAGTTTCTACCTATAAACATACAGAAGAGTATCCTTTTAAAAATAAGAATATTTTGTCAAGGGAAAAGTCTGAGGGTGGAGGCCTGTCAGCTGAGAGAGCTGGTGCCTCTGCCTGCAGTTCCAAGGAGCAGGACAGCTAGCCACTGCCCTGCTCTCAGCTAACCACAAGAGGGCTGTAGAGCCTCTCCCAGTACAGGGAGGCAGCTCCTCTAAGTGGCCTGACATGTCAGTGGTTTCACTTTTCTCCAGGTCCTGCTTACACCTGCCTAGAAGCTGCCACGGGGAGGGCACTCCTTCGGCAGCACATGGACATCACTGGAGAGGACCACCCGCTGAACAAACTCCGCGTGAAGATTGAGCCAGGTCAGAGAGCAGGCCCCTCTGTCACCTCTGTAATAGCTTAGGAGCCTTAGCCTTTGTGAAGGGGGGTAGTGGAGCCTTCCAAAGCTGAGCCATTTCAACCAGATGCACGGATAAAAGTAAAAGCATTCATTAAGCATTTAGTGTATGCTAAACATTCTACAAAGTGCTGTGGATATAAAACCAAAAGTAAAGAAAGCCCTGTTCTCCAGGACCTTATCACAAAGGGGGCTGGCCAGAGAGGGGCACTGTCCTGGTAAATGACTGGATGGATTTGAGCAGGCTGTAGGGAGTTGATTTTTGCAGGCTCGGTGGCAGAGTTGATTTGAACATAGTTCCAGTGGTGTGGGGAATTAGAAGGGAAGTGAAACTTTCCTGAAATAGTGGTCCAGGAGAAGAGTCACAACCAGAACAGATAGCACTTGGTTCTGACTCTTTCTGAAAGAACAGCTGGAAGGTGACATTCTGTAAGGTTGGCATGAAACTACTTAAAATTAGGAAATGGGTCAACATAAATCCAAAACCTTTTTGCTGCAGTTGAAATCCATATTTTCTTTGGTCATGTCTGTGGAGTTGAAATCTCATTGTGGCCTAGAATAGACTTAAAGATAAATTGTTCTGAAAATGGTTGGGTGGATAGGGAGTTGACCCGAATCCCAGAGAGGTTATGTGTCTTTTGCCACTTTCCAAGTATTAATAAAACTTTCTCTTGTCTCTAGCAAATAATTTTGTACTGTATGAGGAAACCTGCCACATCCCCAGGAAGCACTGTTCTTTGTCCTGTGCCTTAGGGTTACCATATGGTTAATGGTCCTTTAAGAATTCATTTGGAGCTGGGCTCTGGAAACCTTTTTTGTGACCTAGGCCACTTCTCAGAATAATTTTTTAGAGCATAAAATACAGAAAATTATTAAAAAGTTATCTTGAAATTAAATTGGAAGAATGGGTTGGGTTTTGTTTTGTTTTTAGGTTCATGGACACTGGTTTCAGAACCCTTTAAATGAGTTGGTGTGGGCTGAAGTAGATAGTCTGGGGTCCCCTTATTCATTCTCTGAAGGAGAAACTATTTTAATCTACCCGGTCTGGCGAATAGAGCATGAGGTTGAGGGATTGTGGTTATGAAAAATTCAAGCCTTGGCTACTCTCTCTTCTGCCAGGTGTTGATCCTGATGATACCTACAATGAAACCCCATATGAGAAAGGGTTCTGCTTTGTCTCTTACCTGGCCCACCTGGTGGGAGACCAGGACAAGTTTGACAACTTCCTTAAGGTATAGTTAACCCCTAATGGAGAAGAGAAGAGAGAGAAGCATGTGGATGGGGCAGCTTGACTAAGGAGGAGCCGGAGGTGTGAGAAGACCACCGGGGTGGGCACTCCCCAGGGAGATCCAGGGATCCTCACTGACCAAACATTCCCATTGTTTACAGGCCTACGTCAATGAATTTAAATTCCAGAGCATCTTGGCCGATGATTTTCTGGAATTCTACTTGGAATATTTCCCTGAACTGAAGAAGAGGAAAGTGGATGCTATACCGGGTAAGGCCCTGGTCCGTAGAGCCCTGGGAGGAACCAGGACAGGGAAAGAGAATTAAGGACTGATTTAATTTGGGAAAACCAGGAAAAAGTAACTGAGGAAAAGTTAGCTAGTAAGTGGCACTTCAGAGAATAAGACCCCAGGGTTTTACTTAGGCCCGAATGGCCTCCCTTTGTTCTATTTGGGGCTGTGACCCATGGTTTTTCATGTTTCTTTTCTCTTAGTCTTTCATTGTCTATTCCTTTCCAGCACCTGGGCACATGTAAACAGAACCTTGACTCTGAAGTTCATGCTAAGGCTCCCATAACTGTGCCCCTGACTAGTTCTGACCCTTGAATTGAAAGGAAATTGAGTCCTAAAATAAGCTTCTGAGCAAAAGGACATCTATCTACAGTGCCTCACCTGGAAATTGTCTCCACCTTAAGAGGAGAGAATGGAGGCTGTGCCATTATGATTGGGATTCTTGGTTCTTAAAAATATGGCCCCATCCCACCTCCAGTTGTATGGTGGGACTATACTGAGCTAGAATTTATGCAATGGGGGTGGCTAGGTGGTACAGTGAATAGGGCACTGGCCCTGGAGTCAGGAGGACCTGAGTTCAAATCCGGCCTCAGACACATGACATACTTACTAGCCATGTGACCTTGGGCAAGTCACTTAACCCCAATTACCCTGCCTTTCCCCCTCAAAAAAAAAAAGAAAGCTTACTTAAAAAAAAAAAAGAAGAATTCTACAGTGGGAAAGCAATCACTATCCCTCCTCCCACCACTTTGGTCAGTTCCCACAGTTGCTAATCAGGTGTGAGGCCCCTCACTTCAGGATGCTGAGGCTGTAGAGGAACCAGGGGCCAGGGACACTTAGTTGCTGGGAAGTAGTATCAAATGTTCCTCCAAAGTAAAGTCCTCTGGCTGTAGAGGGCATCATAAGGTCTTATCTAAGATTATGTGAAAGAGTGGAGGAGGGCTGGGCAATTGGCATGTAGTGTACTTCCTCTAGGGGAATTGATGAAGTGAGAGGTTGTGACATACTAAAGCTTGAGGCCGGGATTGGGGGGGTGGGGATGGGGAGAAGAAGGGGTGGCTAGGGAGAGCTTCCTCTAGGCACAGCTGGAGGTTGAAAGTTTGAAGGGAATGACAATGCCTCTTCTTACCTCCATCTTACAGGCTTTGAATTTGATAGATGGCTGAACACGCCAGGGTGGCCCCCTTACCTACCTGACCTCTCTCCTGGTGACTCACTTATGAAGCCTGCTGAGGAGCTGGCCCAGCTTTGGGCTGCTGAGAAGCTAGACCCAGGAGCTATTGCTGCTGTGGATATCTCTACCTGGAAGACCTACCAGCTGGTCTACTTCCTGGATAAGATCCTACAGAAGTCACCTCTACCTCCTGGTAAGCCCCAGGAGAATGGGCCATTCAGTCACCATAGAGCTGCCATAGTTCAGAGTTCTGTGTTTGCTAATATGGAGAGAGATAATCAGTTTATGACACTTAGCAAACAGGCACAAGTATTTGCAAAAAAAAAAAAAACAAACAGAACTATAAAACATTAACATTATACCAATATATAAATGCTAAGGTTGAGTGCAAGGGGTATAAAACAGGTTGTGTAGAAGTGGGTTTTTTTTCTTTTAAGCGAAGACAAGAGTGATATAAAATATGAGGTCATATGAGTTACTTGCAAAGATTTTTTAATTTGACAGGTGGAGAGAGTAGAAGCTGAGGAACAGAATTAACTTAGTTGTAGCAGAGAACTTGATTAACCTGGTTGGAGTTCAGATTTAGAAGAATTTAGCGGAGTAACCCTTACAAAGGTCAGGTTAGAATATTTGAGTGTGACCCAGCTATCAGAGTCAATAGAGAGGGTCTTTTGCCAAAAGGGATCAAAGCGATCTGAAATTCTGAGTAGATCTGTCATATTAGAAATTAGACATTAAGTATTTATTCCACGTAAAGAGTATTTTGTGATTGTGTCTCATTCTCCATCATCTTGGAAAGAGGCTACAGCTTGGGTATGAAGTATGAGTTCCAAGTATGGGACCAGAATTCCAGTTATTTACCACACCAGATGCCCAAATGGATAACTCCTTTGTTTTTGGAGTGACCAGCCTTGGAGGCCCCTACACTGTGTCTCAAAGTTTCTGTTGGCTGGTCCTTTCTTCTTCCAGCCCCCTCTCCATATTTTCTTACCCTTATCAGCTTCAGCTCTACCTCTCTCCACAGTCAACTCCCTCCTCTGCCATCCTTTTTGATTGTGCCCCATGAAGTCCCCCAGTGTTGTTAAACTCCCCTTCATCCTAGAATTCTTCCCAATTTCTACATCATCATCCCTCCTTGGCTACTCTCAGTATGATCTTTCTCACATGCTTATTAACACGGTCCAAAAATGGGAGTAATTCCAGACTGTATTTTTGCTATCATCATCGAAAAACTCTTTCCTTGTAGTTCTAGGTCAATCTCCTTCCTTTCTCAGAGTTTAGTACCTGACTTCTGGTGTTGTTTCCAATTCTAGCCTTCATAATAGAAACTCAGTATATATGTTAGCACCCCTTTGAATACTCTCATCTCCCAGTATATTAGCTTCTTCAACTCCCATGCCCTATATTTCGCTTCAGTTCACAGGGATGAGCCCATCTTAATTCTTCCCACTACTATCTCTGTGATTTTGGACTTTGAAATTCCTTTCTTTCACTTTAATTTCCTATTCCATCTCTTATGCTCTGCCTCATTCTTCTTAAATTTTGTCTTCACTTTCATCATGGCTTTTATTTTGTATACCTCCCCTTCTTCACCCAGTGTATTGCCCCTGCCCTAGCTTTTCTTTTTTCCCTTCACATTCTTAACCAAACTATGTGGTTGACCAGTTGAAACTATCTATTAACTTCTGTTCTTGAATGCCTTTCTCCTTTTGTCTTGTCACTGCTCATACATTAACCAAATATCAGCCCTGGGTTATCCCCCACTATCCACTATTTATATTCTTCCTTGAATACCAGTGAACCCATCTGTCTGGACAAAGTCACACAACTTTGTGACTAGGTCCACTAGAAATTTTTGTTGCCAAATCTTCAATGGGCTCTTTCTGCTGCACAGTAACCCTTTTATTTTCTGATTAATTCTCTGTTACACTATCGACCGTAGTTGTTCCAAATCTCTTCTTTCCTATTTTCTCTCAACAGAAAATATCATCACCTACTTTTAAAATAGTGACCATCTCCCATGATCTCCTTTATCACCTCTATCTACCATATCTACGGCTTACCTCTTTTGTTCTAGTCTCTGGCAAAGAGATTTAACCCCTGTATTTGTGTCCCTGATCCCATTCCTTTCCATCCCCTCTGGGAGATTGTCCCTTTGATCATTCACTCTCACCTTTGATCTATATTTAATGACTTCTTGCCATCTACAAACATACACAGGTCTTCTCCACCCTTAAAAACCCTTGATCCTACCATCCCCTCAAGCTATTGTCCTATACCTCTTTATTTTCTCGGCCAAATTCCTTGGAAAAGTCTTTTTGTTTCCTCCTTTTCCTCACCTCCCCCTCTCTTGTCTTTCCAGCACTTGACTAAAACTTCTCTCTCCAATCTTACCAATGATTTCTTAACTAAATAGAAGCTAATAGCCTCTTCTAATTCTACTATTGACATAATAGACCACTGGCTCCTCCTGTGTATCTTTTTTTCCCTTCACACTGTGCTCTTGATTTTCTTTTCTGCCCATCTGACCACTCCTTTTTAGTTTCTTTTCTTGAGTCAACAGTCATTTCCCAACCCAGTGAGCATAGGCATTCTCCGAGGTTTAGACTTGAGCCATTTTTTCTACATATAGTTTCTCAGTAAGCTCATAAGATCTCATGGATCATCTCTCTGCAGATCTCCCTGATCTCTTTCCTGAACTTACCAGCTTCTTGCTACACATTTCTACCAGGATGTCCCATTGGTGTCTCTTAGACTCACTGTGGCCAAAGCATTTCATCATGTTTCCCCACCCTTTCACTTTTCAGGTATTTCTTCTGAGGCTAGTCATCCATTTTTTCAACCTCCACTTCATCTCTGACCCTTCCCTCTCCTTCGCCTTCTCCCACTCACCCATATCCAGTTGCCTGTCTCTTCTTCTGTATCTTCAGCATCTGTCCTCTTTGTTCTGTTTGAATGGCCACTACCCTTATTATTCAGGTCAGCTCCTTGACAGCACTATTGCATTAGCCTACTTGTTTCTTGTTTCCATTCTTTCTCTTTTCTTATCCATATAGTTTCAAAACTAATATTCCTAAGATAACAATCTGATCATGTCATTCCACTGTACAAAAAACTTGATTACTTCCCTCTTGTCTCTAGGATAAAGTACAAACTTCTCACCTTAACGTTTCGGTCTTCCACAGTCTGGCACCATCTTCCTTCCCAGACTCATTATATGTGATTCCTCTTCATGGGCTCCATAGTCCCATCTCCCACATTTGCCATTGCCTAAGCTGTGCTCCATGAATGGATGAATGAAATAGAATATACTAATATATTGAGTTCTTACTATGTTCAGGGTGCTTCGTTAAGGGGATTCACACAGCAATGCGATGGTACCTCCTCTTAGGGGATTTGAATTCTTTGAGAGGGAAATAGTGGTTTCAGGATCTCAAGTCAGATAGAAAGATACCATAGTTCTTCAGGTACAACAAGGAAGTAGATGCATCTTCTTTAATGTCATTTCTGTTAATGAAATCATGTTGGTTTCAAATGTTGAATATTTGATGGTGTCAAGGATTCTTTCCTAGGTCTTTAACAACAGCTTTCAAGGAGATGGAAGGCTCGGTCTCCTGCTTTCCCCCCTTCCCCATTGTGTAGCTACAAGGGCCAAGCTGAGGTTGCAAGGTTCCTGGGCTTAGAACCATGGGCTTTCTCTACCAATAGCTGAGGAGAGGTGGTGGCTTAGGGCTGTTTGACCCGCCTGGCACACATCACCTCTGCCTCTTGGAATCCCCAGCCTCTGAATAACTCATCTGTCTACTCACAGCTATTTTTAGGCCCCAAGCTGTTAGTTCTTTTCATCCTCAAATTTATCTTGTTTTTGGTATCTTGTTTTTGTTTGTGTACCCTCCCCACCCCCAGCTGAATAGAAGATAAGCTTATTAAAGGCGAGGTCTTTTTTATTTTCATCTCTGTCTCTCCACCTGATGAAATTGAATATGAGAGGGAAAAAGAAGGCATTGCCTTTGATTACAGGATACGTGTAATTAAATGGTGACTGTGCTGGTGACTCACTCAGTCCTCTCAAGGTGCTTTCTTAGAAGGCCTGAGAGATCAGCTCCAAGATACCTTTGGAGAAATTTCTTTGCAGTGTTTCAGAACTTATATCTTATGGTTGAGTGACTAACAACTCTCACGTCCCCCATCTTCTTTCTAGGGAATGTGAAGGACATGGGAGAGACATACCCCAAGATCTCAAGTGCCCAAAATGCAGAGCTGCGCTTACGCTGGAGCCAGATCATCATCAAAAATGATCACCAGACGGATTTCAAGAAAGTCCAGGAGTTCTTGCAGAGTCAGGTGAGTGAATCCTCAGGAACTTCTCCCTTCACTGGCCTCCTCTGCTCTTGTTACCTAAACACATGTGGGGCAATCCTACGGTTTACCTTAATAGGGTTAAAGCCTTACTAGTCTGAGCTGACCCAGGTCTACTCTTCCTTTAAAAGAAGTTGTTGTGGAGGGGGCACTGCTCATTCATAGGATTCACTATTAAGTAATAATAGCTATTATTAAATGAAACAGGAAGTCCCCATAAGAGAAGGAAGGGAGTTTGTGGGCTCCTGTAGCCCTTTATAAATCAGTTAATAAAGACCAAGGGAGAAAAATGGTGAGGTCTCACCGAACACTGGGAAGGACAGATTATGGGCTGCTCACAGGGCAAACTCCACAGAAAAGAGTGCTAAGGACCAAAAGATGTCAGGCAAAATCATAGGTCTTCACTCCCTAGAGAGGCACTGGGGCTGGGAGTCATCTGAGCCTAAGGACAAGATCACCTTGTGAGGAGGACCCCGGGGTGGAGACACAGGGCTCTGAGAGCTCGTAACAGCCTTCAGATTCCAGAGGGAGGGAAGGCCTGACAGAGGCCAGGATGCTGACCAAGTGGGAGCTGGGCATCCTTGTGGGCCTGGGTGGTTGGACTCATTCACTTTAAGGTTTCTTCAAAACTTAGGATTTTATTAGATTCTTTTAGTTACCCCCATATTTAGGGCAAATGAAAGGCACACTTTACTTAGAAATATTTTTCCACTTTACTAAAACCAGACATTAAAGAGAACAAGCTTTATTTCATGGAGTCCTAAATATCTGATTACCAATCCAGTAGATAACTGTCCAGAAGAGGAGTTCTGTTGTATTTATGCCCTCCTTCACCACCCTGTTAATGCTCTAACTTGGATTGGGTAGAGCCATAGAGAGAGCTAGAATTAGAGGACAGGCCAGCCAGCCAGATGATAGCTCCTTTTCCTTTCACTTTTATTTCCTATGTGTTGTACATTTGTCTCTTGGGATAGGACACAAATCCGAGGGCATCTGGAAGTTCAGGAAAGTAGGGTTAGAGGAGTAAGAGGCATATAGTATCTGACTACTTGGGTCATGTTTTTGCTCACTACAGGGAAAACAGAAGTATACCCTCCCACTGTATCATGCTATGATGAGTGGCAGTGAGGCAGCCCGCTTCCTAGCCAAAGAGACGTTTTCTATCACCGCCCCCCAGCTCCACAGCAATGTTGTCAATTATGTCCAGCAGATCATGGAATCTAAGAAGAGTTAGATCGCCAAGCTGGGGTCCTTACCTCCTTACCCAAAGGTATCATGGACCTTCAGAAGAGCAATCTGTCCCTCCCCTCCATTTTCCCCAAGCAGCCAAGGTTTCCTATCCCAGCACTCTGCTCTACATGGGGACCTTCCCTGAAAGCTGAATTCTGGACCAGGACGTCTCTGCACAGTTTTCAGCAGGTCAGTGGGCCCTTGGCATGGGAAGAAGACAGTGTTGCGGACTCTGCAGGTGCCGTGCAAAGGACAGGCAGCTTGATTGTTTTTCAGGTTCACTATTTTAAATAAAGTTTTTAGATGAAAAATATGGAAGCTGCTGTTTGGTCAGAGGAGTATATGTGTGTTACCCCAAACTCAGTATTATAGGGAGACAGATATGGAAGCCCATACATGCATATAAAAAAGCCATAAGACAGAGATGAAACACAAAGACAACAAACATTCTCTCATTTGATCCTCACAACAATCCTGGAAGGTTCTTGAAGAAACTGAGACAGACTGACTGCATGGCTTTCTTAGGGTCAAATAGCTTAAGTGTCTGCAACTAGATTTGAATTCAGGTCTTCCTGACTCAAGGCCCAGTACCCTATCCATTGCAGCACCTGGCTGTGGCTTAATGAACTACTAGAAGGGCTCGTTCTGTTCATCTTGGCCCCACGTGGCATAAGAGGGGTGTTTGTTTAAGTTCCATCAGAACTGAAAATCTCCCCCAAGTTACTAGGGCCTCTGCTTTGGTAATAATGGGATTCGGATAGTACATGTTGGAATATTCAGTTAAATATTTAATGCTTCCTGAGGCACTCTTTTAGAACTTGGGGTACAAATCCCTTCCTCAGAGGACTTACACTATAAGTAGAGAGTTAAGTAAGTTGGATGGGTGAAATGTGACACTGGGAAAGGAAGGCTCTAGACCAGCCAGTGGTAGCAGCTCTGACCCCTGTGGTGGTCTGGGGAAGTCTATGGACCTTTTCTTGGAACAATGTTTTTAAATGCATAAACTAAACTATGTAATAGGAGTATAAAGGAAACCAATTATATTGAAGTGCAGTTATCAAAATATTAAAAGTTCAGGGACCCAAGGTTAAGAATTGGAAGACAGTGCTTAAGCTGTAGCTTGAAGGAAGAGGGATACTCCTAGTGGGGTAGGAGTATATTCTAATGTATGTTATGCCATTGCAAAGGCCCAGAGTTGGGATATGGAGTCCATGAGTGAGGAGGCCATTTCTGACTAGATCACAGTGAGTGAGAGTGTGGGAAGGAGGGGTAGTGTGTGATGAGCCTGGTGAGAGGCTGTTTGTATTTGATCCTAGAAGTAACAGGGAGTCGTTGAAATTTATTGAGAAGAGTGATGTTGACCAGATCTGTGTTTAAGGAGAATCAATGGCAGCAGTTGGAGCTGAAGTGGGGAGTGACTTGAGGCAGACAAACCAGGGAGGTGGCTGCAGGACTCGGGGGAGAGGCATGAAAAGGGGGCACCTGGAGAGATGGCGATGGAGATAGAAACAAAGATTTTTCAGCTGATGGGATACTACCATGAGAGGAGCTGTTTACGCCAAGGTTATGGAATCAAGTAATTGAAAGGTCAATGAAGGTCTAGGTTTCACTGGAAATGGATTGTCCACAGAACCCAACAGTGGTGGGAGCTGACCTCCTGTCTGTGGTCACAGGTCATGAGGCCCACGTCAGAGAGAGGGTCCTTGGTGATAGTGCTTCCTGGGTCTGATAGCCTGCCGTGGAGTCCTGCTCTGACATGGCAGTGAGGACCTGAACCAGCCACCAGCAGAACCTGAGAACTGCCAAGTGGCCAATAGCATCATTCATGTCCCAGCAGATCCCCGAGTTGTGCAATGGCAAAAAGACATGGACCCACAGAAATAATCCAGCACCTGCCTGCCTCTGCTGAGCAGTCATTTGACTGCTGGAAGAAGGCACAAGTCCTGCTGTTGCATCTCCCTGCAGACTTGCAGCCTGTCTCTATCCTTGGTTTACCTAGGCCTTTCTCAGCCCCTCTCTTGAGTCTGAGCAGATGCAAGACAGGGGTTGTTGAGGTATCTGGGGATCCCATGAGGACAGTTTCTGGAGATATCCTCTCCCTGGTTTTGACCTCCTTCTAGCCTTTCAGCTTGTACAGAAACATTGATCATAGAGGTGAGACCACTGTAGGTCAGAGGTGTTTGGGC
>WOXC01012204.1:0-45642 GCA_011680675.1 Gymnobelideus leadbeateri
TGGCTCACCGCCTGGCTCGGCTCCTGGGCTGAGCGAAAACAATCTTTTTTGAAAGTAGTAAAACTATGTTCTATATGATGACAACCTAGTAGCTTTTGTGGATTTTTCAGTTTTTACCCATTGGTTTAGTTATCATGTAATAACAAGAAGGGATAAAAGTTTGATTATAGGAAAGCAATACTGAGCTACGAAACCAACACAGTAGCAGCCATTAACAAAAAAAACAAGAAAATGGGAGAGATTCCTAGTAGTAAGTAAATGTGAAGGTTTCCCTTTATATTTTCATCTACATGAATTCCAGGAATAGATTTAGAACTTCAGTCACAGTATTGCAGACTCGAATCCAGTTTTACTGGGAAAAATGTTGCTCAGGAAAAGGAAATATTTGCTGCCTATAATATAAGCACGATTCTTAAACTGTCTGTAATATTTCACTGTTTCAAATAATGTAAAAGCTTCCTAGGAAAATTCCTAGGATGAGAAGATAATCCTATGTATAATGTCTTACCTTTGGAAACATTCCTTAAAAATGTCATGAACTTAAACCAGAAAATGATTTTTAAATATTTCCTTTTGATTAAGTATTTAATCAACCCTACTATTTTTTTTTTCTTTTTGGAGGGCAATTGGGGTTAAGTAACTTGCCCAAGGTAACATGGCTAGGTTTTTGTTTGTGTGTATTAAGTGCCTGAGAGGCCGGATCCGAACTCAGGTCCTTCTGACTCCAGGGCCAGCGCTCTGCTCACTGCGCCACCTAGCCACCCCATCAACCCTACTATTAATGTTACACAAATCAAAAAGGTTGATTAGGCAAGCTTACCCTAATAGAAAATTTGAATATCCAGAAAAATAAATAACTTGGGTCTTATGTTAGGTGATTATGAGTTTAAGGGCTCTTTTTGGAATAATGTTTTATTTCCTGTTGACTGATGGAAAAGTACAATTTGACAAGGATCTCCAAAGGTACTACTGAATCAAAGTCACTTGCAATGGGAAATTATTCTTTGTTCAAATTGCCTTCTGTGGAGAGATTGATATTTTTCCTAAAGATTTATAAATTTAGTCCTTAGTGGGGAAAAATCAGGAGTGATACACACTATTAAAAAATACTAGCAAAACTTTGATTTAGGGGCTTCTTTAAGGAGAGCTGCAGTCCTGGCGTCACATCCATCTTGGGGAATAATACAGCACCTTCCCAGACTTGAGTTATGAGCACCTATTATTTTAATTTGCATCCAATTAATTCTGTTGTACGAGCTCCAATTTCGACAAGAAACCCCTCAATTTATCAATGTTTTGAGGCTCCTCTCTTCAATAAATTAAATGTATCTATTGCCATGAAAGAGGTACTCAAGCAGTATGAAAAAGAACCATGTTACATAAAATTAATTGGCTATCACTTCTTGATAACTAAATCTTCTTTTAATTGCTACAGCATTTTTCTTACTTAAAAAAAAAAAAACACCACAGAACACATAGTCTTTTAGGAACATATTAAACTAATGATGTTGGAATAGGATGTGTGGGTTTGCTGGTAAGAGCGAAAAACCACAACAAAATATTCCCCAAACCTGCTACAAAAGACAACAGAATAAAGACATGTGAAACATAAAGAATGAGTATCAAATAAGAACAAAAGTATATATAAGCAGATTATCATCAGAGAACAGGGCAGTAGAAAAGAGACAACAAACAAATGATATACAAGCCTGAGTAACCTCAGTTCTGTAAAATTGAGTTTCAAGGTCTGTAAACTTGAGCCAGGAAACTCAAAAGATAATTAACCACATACTAATGGCTAGTGGTTATATAAAATCATACAATCACTCCTTATGATCCCCAATTTTTTGTTTAATTTTTTTAATGGTCAAAACACTCCAAGACATTAATTTTCCAGTAGGAAAAGTTAAGGAAATATAATTCACCTTTTAAGAATTTGAAATAAATCATTATAAGCAAAAAACTTTTAAAATCAGTTAATTTGTTTTTAAGCTTTTTTTTTTCTTGGCGATTACAATTTGCAATGATAATTGTCAATAATGATAACGGAAAGTTATTTACATAACACTTTAAAGTTTTTTTTTAAGCACTTAGCATACATCACATAAGCCAAAATTTCAGAACAGTTTGAGAAAATCATTCATCAAATGTGTCTGATCTGCTTAGAAAATGTCATGGAAATTTCAAAGTAAAAAATCTTTCCTACAAATACTTAAATTTACGTATAAGCATTTTGAAAAAAAAGCATATACGAACTATGCTTAGCCTGAGAATGTAAAAAATAATAACTGAATATTACTTAGTGATCTAATACTATATAGATCCATTTGAAGCTTTGCCAGTTTTTTTATTATGTTTTTTTCCCTTTTTCCCTTTGAAACATCTCCTTCCCCCTTCCTTAGAAATATGGCTAGCAAGTAACACTATAAGCAATACTGTAACATCTTAAGTAAGCTTAAATAATATAGTAAAACCTTTCATTGGTTCAAAAAAACCAAGCATTAAACAAAATAGATTTTCAAAAAGTCTTATGCATTTAGAATCATATCAGCAAGAAACACACCCTTACCAGTTCTCTTGGACCATATGGTTCACAAAACGTCACAGCATTGCCATGCATAATTATGCCACACTGTTCTCCAATCTCACAGTTGTTACATTCAACCCTGAAAGAACATGGAAATTCATGTCAAGTATGAGATATAAAGTTGTATAAGGTGACTAACTTAGAAAAGAAAATCCAACAGTTGACAAAGTCCAGGTTGCCCAGATTTTAGTTATATATTATACCAACAAGAATGGAATTAAACTGAATTGGACCTACTGTTTTAATATTAATAAAAGTGCTGACAATTCAAATTAATAAATTAATAACTTTTTAAGGTTATTAAAACTTCACAGGTAAAATAAGACACCTAATTATCCTTTTTGTATAAATATGTTTAAAGATGTCTGTAGCCAGCAAAAGTTGACATATACATTTTGTATTTCTTATATTTGTTTTCAATTTACTCACAGAACTTATTCTTCCTTATATGATAGTGTGTTGGGTTTTCGAATTCTCATCTTAGGATGATTTATTGGTTTCAGTTTTTTTTTGTCTTTAGGAACATTAGGGAAACTACCTATTGTGTAGTTGGAGGCAGCAAGGCAATGCAGTGTGTAGGGGACTGGGCCTAGAGTCAGGAAGACCTGAGTTCAAATCCAGCCTCAACACTTAGTATAAGACCCTGAGCAAGTCACTTAAACCTATTTGCCTCAGTCTCCTCATCTGTTAAATGAACTGGAGAAGGAAATGGCAAACTATTCCACTATCTTTGCCAAGAAAAACCTAAATGGGGTCACAAAGATTGGACATGAGTGAACAACAACTTACATTTCTGAATAATGTTTTGCCTGTTGATTACAGTATTTACAATACTTTTTCTTCAATGGCATTTTAGTCTACCATTTTAGGCATTAAATACCCAGCCAGTAAGGGGAAAAAAGATCTATGTTTCTCCTTCTAGCACCTTGTACCCCACGAGAGCTGTATTTCATGAAGAAAGAACATTTTTGAAGACTCTCACATTCCAGGTGCTACACACTGTGGAAAGGGCACTGTGCCCTTAATTTCAGAGACCTTTGTAGTATGCCCTTTCAGCTATTTGCTTATGTCTGAGACAAGGCAGCAAAAAATTCTGAGACATATTCCTCCTAGCAACCTCAGGAGTAGGAGCAAGAAATAGGAACAATAAATAATAGGTATACAGCCAAGGATCCACTGTTACATGGGATATCTCATAGAGGGAAAAGCCTGTCATCCAAGTTCATAGCCAAGGACAATGAAACCAAGACTATCCAAATTTAAACAAAGGTAGAATAATGCTTTTAGTAACTAATAAATAGGTTACTGTATCACTGGATCATGAACCTCTTAGAGAAGAATTTTCACTGTTTTAAAAATAAGAATCCAGGGAATATATGTTGGCACTCTTAGTTGTCTGTCAGTCATGTCTGACTCTTCTTGACCCTATTTGATGTTTTCTTGGCAAAGATACTGCATCAATTTGCCATTTCCTTCTCTAGCTCTTTTTACAGAAGTGGAAACTGCAGCAAATAGTGTTAAGTGACTTGCCCAGGGTCACACAGATAGCAAGTATCTATGGCCAGGTTTGAACTCCGGAAAATAAGCCTTCCTGACTCCAGGTCTGAAACTCTATGCCAGGGCTGTGGAACCTGTGGTCTCAAGGCCACATTTGGCCCTCTAGGTCCTCATATGCCAATCCAAGTTTGAATTCAAAGGGCCACACTTGAAGACTTAGAGGGCCACATGTGACCCCGAGGCTGCAGGTTCCTCACCCCTGCTCTATCCACTGTGCCACTTAACTGTTCTTGACCTTGGCACTAGGAAGATATATATATATATATATATATATATATATATATATATATATATATATTATCATATCATATCATATCATATCATATCATATCATATTATATTATATTACATATTTAGTATAATTTTTTAAAGTCTAATTTTAAAGCCTAGGTCTCAACTTTTTAAGGATTTGGGGATATTTCCTCCATTGGCGTCTACTTCCTTGCTATATGAAGCTCTTCTACATAGCCTCCAACCTTGGGAAAATTACTTTGTGGTTTGACATGAGTGGTACAGTTTTAATTAGAATACCCCCTTTTAAATGGTGTAAGTAGTCTATCTTCAACCTGAGGTCACTGAGAGTAATACAAAAGGCTTCTTGTTACAATGATACCATCAGCATGGATAGGCATCTACAACATGGTGAAATGACTCAAGGTGGGCAAGTGTAGGCAACAATATATCTGAGAAGACCAGGAATGACACAAATATTTAAACAACGAGCAGCATGACCCAATAAACACAACATTGTATTTGGAGTCATGGACACTGTGGATTGAATTCTGCCTCTAATACTTATCAGTCATTGTTGTTAGTCCTTCGTTCTGGAAGAAGACCATGGCATCAGAGAGCTGACGCCATGACTTTCTAGTGAATTAGATGTAAGTGAGGCAGGGCTGTGCAAAATTGCCAACCTCACTTTTTCTTCCAGAGCCATCTGGGTCCAGTGGCCAGATATAGATCAGGAAGACTGAAGATGGCCCCTACTTATTAGCTTGACAACCGGCTCTCTGAGCCCGAGTTTATTCCTCTACATAGAGGTGTCAATACTCCCAAAGCAGATTAAAACATAATTGGGAAATGTGTAAGAAAATAACTAAAGGTACAGTAAGTTTTATAAGTCAATATGCAGCTATGGGGATCTTTATGTGTGGTTTAGTGGCCTCCATTTCTATTCCATCTACAATAAGGGGATTATGTGTAATACCTTCTTCATAAGGTTATTGTGTATATCAGAGTATGCCACTTACTAGCTGAGTGACATTGGGCCAGTCACTTAATCTCTGTTTGTCTCAGTTTCCTCAACTGTAAATATGGATAATAATAGCACTTACTTCCCTGGGTTGCTGTGAAGATCAAATGAGAGAAAAGTCATAACATACTCAGCTTGGTGCCTGGCACATAATGGGCATTATATAAATGTTAGCTATTGTTATTGTTATCATCATCATGTTATAAGATATGTAAAGCCTTCGGCAAGCTTTAATGGGCTGATTTTTTTTATAAGTGTGGGACATTCTCAGTATCAAAACTCCCTTCACTGACACAGATAGCAATTCTATATTGCAGTGTTACTAATTAAAGCCTAGATTTCCTGACACACCCCAAAGTTCCTTAACATGCCCAGGGATCACACAGCTAGTAAGTATCAGAGTTGCGATCTGAACGGAAGGTCAATCTCAGCTCTCCCCACACCATACTCTATGAAGTAATGCTCAGGACAGGATCTGACATATAGTAATAGTCACTATATAAATGCATATTGCCATTCTCCTTTCTTAAACCACGCAGCCTCTTCTCAGGGACAGATGGAGAGAACTGTGAGGTTATTGTATGTTTGTATTCAGCTCTATACCGAGAAAGATGGAAGTGGGGGGCAGCTCTTATTAAGGAACTACTACTCTGTGCTGAGCACTGTGCTAAGGGCTTTACAAATATGAGTATCTGATCCTCACAGGAATTGTGTGAGGTAGGTACTATTATTATCCTCATCTTGTAGTTGAGGAAACTGAGATAAGTTATCCAACATGCTGCCCCCTAGGATTCCTTGATTGTACAGGTTAGCAAACCTCTAGTTCAATACAGGAAAGTTGCCTGAATTTTTAACCATTGCTCCTCGTACAACAGTATATTAAAACGATCTTTATTGATCATGGTATGGACCTTCTCAATAATTACTACACCCCGGGATTTTGCTAATGAAGAATTTCTATTATCAATGACTATGAAGTATGATTGTGGCAACAGGGAGGGGTCAAATAGAGAAATTGCTGGGCTCTCTGAGATCAAGAAGACCAAAGTTCAAGCCTCCTCTTCAGCATGAAGTGAGTAGATTTACACTCAACAAAAGGAGTCTCCACCATAAGGGAGGCTGGCTGGCACAGAAACCAAATGGCAAAAATGTTCCCTATGAATAAGTGAGGTCCTTCAGATGCTCCTATTTGGTGAAGCCATCGAGCTAAATGGACAAAGTTCTAGAATATTGCAGTCTCCTAAATGGGATTCATAATTACTCAAAAGAGTTTGACCTAAGTAGTGGCACATAGAAATAATGAGTAAAGAATGGTTACCTTCTAGATTGTGCTATAGAGTTGTATAGATAATATTATACATATATCTATGTCTACAGGTAGCTATACACACATATATACACATATGTGTGTGTCTTGGTGAGACATTACAAATAGATAGTTAGATGGTCTTAGAGCTAAACATGAGGAGAATGGGCTTGGTTGTCTTTGGGAAATTGCTAAATATGTTTAATGATCTTGAATTTCTCTCTAAAGTAAAGATCCATCTTTTTAAAGCAACAATCTTCTATTTTAGCAACACTCTTCTATTGGTGATGCTTGATGCCTATGACTCATGGGATATCAAAACATTGAAGGTGAGGGTCCCCCAAAGGACAAAGAATAAGCATATAGTATCTATGAGCAGGCTGGAATACAGTACAAAGGAATAACTGTGCAGAAGTGTTGTGAATGGCATTACCAGAGAGATACATTGGTAGACAAAAAAATATGGGTCAGTCCTATAGTGAGAGTGAGGGATAACCTTTGGCTAGCTCATTCACTCTGTTAATATCTCCACAATGTCGAGTGACCCATATCCCCACTAAGCTACATAACTCCCATTGTGAGATGCACAAGTTAAACGGCCATCTATGAATTGTGGTCTGCATCACTGGTAGGGGTACTAACATTGATGAGATCCTAAATCCACTGAAGTATTGACACAATTCCATTATATATCTCTTTCCAAAGATCAAGCATCAACCTATCAAAGAACATTTTTAAAGCACCAACTATGTGCCAGGTGCTTGGCCAACTACTGAGGTTACAAAGACAAAAACAATCCTCAAAAATAACCCCTGTTCTCAAGAGGCTTACATTCTGTTAGGAGAATAAAGATACACATATGTAAATCTACAGAAAATATATGTAGAATGAAGACAAAATAAATATAAAGTTCTTAAATCGTGAGCTTTTTCTCTCCTGGGAGAAGTGAATCATACTCATATAGACCTTGTTATAAACTAAACAAGAAAATACTATCATTTTGAAGCAAAATGGAAAGATCTCCAGATTCTCCTTAGGAAAGGAAAAAAATGATTTGGCTGCCTTGATTCCCTTTGAGACCCTATCCTTCCCCATTCACTACTTTCCTGTGTCTCTCTTCCTTGTGACTTAAACTCCTTGAGAAGGTCACCTTCAATAGGCCACCACTCACTGTCTTAAGTCTTTGTAGTCTGGTTTCTGCCCTCATCAAGCAACCAAGATTACTCTCTCCAAACTTACTAATAATCTTTCAATTGCCAAATCTAGTGGTTTTTCCCCAGTCCTCATCCTTTTTGACTTTTTTGCAGCCTTGGACACTGCTGATATCCCTCCTCTCCTTGATACTCTCTTCTCACTAGGTTTTTGTGACAGTGATCTCTCCTGGCTTTCCTCCTATTGGGTTGACCTCTCCTTCTCTGTTTCCTTTGCTGTATTTTCATTTAAGTCATACCCACTAACTGTGGGGGTCCTCCATGTGGCTGTCCTGGGCTCTTTTCTCTTCTCCCTCTATACCTTTTCACTTGGTGATCACATGCTCCCAAGGTTTCAATTATTATCTCTATCTAGCTTAATATGGACATATATTTTACATGATTTCACATATAGAACTGATATCATACTGCTTGCTGATATCATATTGCTTGCCTTCTCAATGGGTAGGAGGAAGAGCTGGAGGGAGGGAGTGAATTTGGAACTCAAAAATTTTTAGATGTTCAAAATAAGCAAATAATAAATTTTAAAAGTTATCTCTATCTAGATGATTCTTGGATCTATTCATCCAGCCCTAATCTCTCTCCGGATCTTTAGTCTTGCATCTGCAACTGCCTATTAGATGTCTTGAATGTCCCACAAAAATCTTAAACACAATACGGTCAAAACTGAACTCCTGATCTTTCCTCCTAAATCCTCTTTCCTTTCCAGTTTCCCTAGGAAATTCTAAGAGTACCATCATATTTACATCTACCCAGGCTTTTAACCTAGGTATCATTCTCATCTTCCACCCCCATATCCAATATGTTGTCAAGGTCTTCTGATTCTACCTTCTTAACACCTCTTTAATACATCCCACTTCTCTCTTGTGATTCTATCACCATCCTGGTAAGGGCTCTCATCTCCTCACACCTGTAGCAATAACTTCTTGGTTGGTCTCCCTGCCTCAAGTCCCTCTCCATTATAATCCATCCTCCTCTCAGCTGTCAAATTGATCTTCCTAATAACTAAAGTATATTACCCCAACCCCATTAAATAAAGTCCAGTTTTTTAAATATTAAGACCAGGATAAAACATAAATTAATCCTCTGTTTAGCTTTAAAATCCTTCATTACTTGGTACCTTCCTATTTTTCCATTGGTCTTATACTGTACTCCCCTACAAGTATTCTGTGATCTAGGGACACTGGTCTCCTTGCTTGTGTGTGCACAGTAAAAATATCTAATACTTATATTACCCTTTAAGATTTTCAAAGTGCTTTACAAATATTATCTCATTTCATCCTAACAACATCCCTTAGAGGTAAGTGTTCTTACTATGTTCATTTTGCAGATGAGGAAACTGAGGCAGAGAGAGGTTAAGCAATTTGCCTAGGATCACACCATATCTGAGAATGAATTTGGACCAAGGTCTTCCTGACTCTAGGCCCAGTACTCTACACACTGAACAATCTAGCTGCCAAGATGATCCAATTCTCAATTCTGTGCCTTTTCACTGGATGTCTTTCATGCCTGGAATTCTCTCCCTCCTCCTCACCACCTTTTTAGCTCCCCTGGCTTCTTTCAAGTCTCAGATAAAGTCTTACATTCTGCAAGGAGACTTTTCCAGTCCTCCTTAATCTTAGTGCCTTCCATCCGATAAGATTCCCATTTATATTGTCTGTATCTTATTTGTAAAAAGTTCACATATTCTGTCCCTCATTAGATTATGAGTCCTTGTGAACATGGGCTATTTCCCCCCTGTCCCTAGGGCTTAGCACAGTGACTGATGCATTATAGATGCTTAATATATGATCATTTACTAACTACCAAAACAAAACAAGAACTATCATTTCCTTAGACTTAGTCACTTTGTCATAAAATTCTCATAATGATTCTTCTGATGATCAAGTGTCTTTCCCTTTAATCACTCTGTACACCATTTGCACAAGCAGTTGAGGAATATGATTGCCATTTATATGACAAAATTTGGTGCTGAATATTAAAATGTAGAGAAGTCATTAAAAGATGTTTCCTTAACAGTAATATCCTCCTTGATATAGTACATGGCTATAAATCCTGAAGTTCCACAAACTCAAAAGAATTAAAATCACAAATGAGCCAAAGAAATGGCAAAGGAATGATGTACAATGAACAGAAACAGACCATGTTACCCATAATGACTCGCATTCAAGAAGTGGTATAAAATCCATTATTTGGGATATGTGTAAGCAGAAAATGAGGTTGGATGGTCATGTAGCCAGAGACAGACAATAGATAGAATGGCTAAGTAGTATATTAGTGCACTTGAAATACTAAAACAACAAGAAGCACGGTTTCACATGAAAAAGGTCTGAGTATGGCATAACCTGTATCAGAAGAGTAAGCAACCAAATCTATAAAATCTAGGATTACATCTGTTTGATGCACACATTCATTTCATTTCACATTATGAACCACTATGAGATGCCTCATCAATTTTTCAAAAGGTTTTCCTCTGTCTAACAGATTAATCTTCATGAGTTGATCATTTAAAGTAAGATGGGACTCTTTGAGAAGATTGCACATAGATGGATACTTAACTCTAACTCTATGAAATATAACATAAGTACCAAAGGATATTAATTCAGTGTTACAGGTAACTTGTAGTAGTGTATTCTTCAGTCTTCAGATTTCTTCCACTTTCTTCCAAAAATTGAGTTTGCTTAAATCATGTTCAGAGAGCAGAGCTGTTGTAAAAACTAAGTTTTGAATAATTCCCAGTTAAATTGTCCTTTCAAAGGAAACAATCTTATTTCTGGATTCAGAGATACTTTTTTTTCTTTTTCTTTTTTTTGGAGGGGGGAGGGCAGGGCAATTGGGGGTAAGTGACTTGCCCAAGGTCACATGTCTAGTAAGTGTTAGGTGTCTGAGATCGGATTTGAACTCAGGTCCTCCTGACTCCAGGGCTGGTGCTCTATTCACTGCACCACCTAGCTGCCCTGATTTGTCATTTCTAAAGAGATCTAGTAAAGAATCTGACATTAATCACATCCCTAGGCTAGGACAACTTTCTCTATTTGTTTCTTTTTTAATATGAAAAGTAGAACATAAGGATATGACAATTACTATATGAGTCAAAAAGGTATTCTATTTGCTCCTGACGGTGATATTTTGTAATATTTTATGGCAGGTTCCTTTGGCTCCTGATCTAATCTTTTTTTTTTCTATTACAACACGTGCTTGGTACCAATTGTTTAATGTATATAAAACATGCAGACACTGAAAGAGCAATACTTATTTCTAAGCAATCTGATAATCATGCTATTGTTTTTGTTATCAGAAGTTTTTAGCTACATGTGAATTTTGTAACTGTATCTGAATTGTTTTAGACAATTTTATTATTATTATTATTTTGGCAAGGCAAATGGGGGTAAGTGACTTGCCCAGGGTCACATAGCTAGTAAGTGTCAATTGTCTGAAGTTGGACGTGAAGTCAGGTGCTCCTGATCCCAGGGCCAATGCTCTATCTACTGCACCACTGTGTTGCCTCTGACAATTTTATATTTTTAATTTAAAAGGGCAGAAACTGCTTTTATAATACAATCTTACAAATGGCAAGTTGTAACCAATACATAGTACCAGTAGAAAATATGTTAGTCTGAAATAATCATGTAGCAACCCATTCCCAGGTTTCTTTGAAAATATTATAGCTTAGCAATTATTTATGACAATCTACTCAAGGCAAAAGTATGTTTTTCGTTTCAATGAAACAAGGAAACCCTCAATCACTGCAAGTGTTCTTGTTGACCAACAAAGTTTGAGTCAAACATAAATATTACCATGCTTCAAAGTGACCCTTTTATTTTACTGTAATAATTCTCCTGACAGGTGAAAGTTTCATTATTCTCATGGCAGTTCTTTGTTTCTGCTCTCAATTATCTTGGTGTTTGTTCTTTGTTCTACAACAAAGAATCATGTGGGATGTGTATCTGAGTTGGAAAGACGAAGTTTTTAAAGCCACAGTTAGGTGGTTAATGCATCCTTTCAAAATTGTTAGGTACGAAAATAAGCCAGAGAGACTCTGCTGCAGCACTATTCAGCAGACACAGAGGAATCTCTGAAATACAATGGAGAATTTGAAATTTAAATGTCACTGAAGTCTGTGGGCCCACACATATAATAATTGGAGTGATTCATATACGTGGCTTTCAGCAGGCAGGAAAGAGGAAAAAGAGGAGGAGGATTAATGGGGAAATTATATTCATTTGAACTCTTTGCACAAACTGGAGATTTATGAATAGTTTGCAGTGACATCAAACCAATGACAGACAATAAATAAACAACTGAAAGGCCATTTTTCAAGAGTAATGTCTTTGACAATGATCATTGCTCTTCTTGGGTCAAAATGAAGTCACTCAGGCTTTGGTCAGGTCCACTGCCCAGACAAGTTAATCAACTGTAAACACACTGACAATTATGCATCATTCTTTCCTGAACATGAGAAAAATGAAATTTGTCACCATGCCTGAGAATGGCACTCTACCCATGATATCTTGTATCTGGAAATGGCCAGTATTGGATTCAATGATGTTAACTAATAAACTGTTGCCTGGCATTATAAAGTCTAAGCATACATTTTATGATATGACTCTGTCTAGTAGTACTTTGTAAACACAGTGGTGATGATGATGATGATTTAGCTAAGGCATTGGAGATCATGAGTTATTTCAAACTATGGAGCAGACCATTTTCTGGACACTTTGTACTTCTACATCTCACTGTGAGAATTCTGACTCTCAATTCCTCTTATCCATTGAGTAGCTAGACTGTCAGTGAAGGGTTTTTCTTTCCATGTCTTTCCTAGTAATGTTCCTAATCTGCCTTAGTCCTGATTGCCTGGATATTCTATTTCCACTCTTATTCTCATACTCACATTTCTAGTAGTTGAGATGCTGTTACATTTTCTGTTGTTTTGCTATTGGGTAATAGTAGTAGTTAATAGTGAGCTATGGAACCACAAAAGAAATAACTGTGCAAAAAAAAATCATTCTAATTTAGAATAGTCTTCTCTTCCCTTATAAAATGACATACTTCTAAAGGGAAGGAATTATTCTTTCTATGTGTATATTTAGACCTAGCATAGTGTCTTGCATATAATAGGCATTTCCTAAATAATGGGGCAGGTGGCTTAGTAAATATAGTTGTAGACTTGGAGTTAGAAAATTGTTATTTTTCAGTCATTTGGTTGTGGCTGACTCTACGTGATCCTGTGGATATTGCCCATGGTTTTTCTGTTTGTTTATTTGTTTGTTTTGGTGAAGATACTGGAGTGGTTTGCCATTTCCTTCTCCAGAGTGTCCCTCTTTTACAAATGAGGAACTGAGGCAAATAGGGGTTAAGTGACTTGCCCAGGGTCATACAACTAGTACTTGTCAGAGGATGGATATGAACTCAGATCTTCCTGATTCCATGCCCAGCACTCCATCCACTGCACCACCTAGCTGTCCTGAGTCAGGAGGACATGAGTTTAAATTTATTTTCAGACACTTACTATCTTTGTGACTCTGAGTTTTGAACCACTGTTTGTCTCAATTTCCTCATCTGTAAAATGGGCACAAGAGCATTTTGCTCTCATTTAGTTGTTGTGAGGATAAAAAGAAATATTTGGAAAGTCCTTTGTAACCTTAAAGTGCTATATAAATGCTAGCTTTTGTTACTGTTACTGTTACTACTACTACTACTACCACCACCACTACTACTACTACTACTCATAATAATATTTATTGAGTTGTCATGGTCACTTCATCTCTCCTTTCTTTCTTTCCCTTTATAAGTAAAATCAGGAGTCATAGAAAAGATTGAAATCGATTCAAGAAATATTTATTTTGTCTACAATCTGCAAAGAGCTATACTTTGATAGTTGTGGTGGCACAAATGCAGTTTCTATCTTAAGTTTATAATCATGTTTACAGATTATTAAGATACAATTTAGAATATGAGGAATTGCTGTAATGGAAATGCAAATTTAAAGATCTTCCTTACCCCTAGGCCCTTTGATTTGCTTAAGAGACTCTGAGAACCTTCCTTGATTTGAAAATATACTCTGCCTCCTAACAGGCTGAATGTGGTCACATGGAGCCTATGGCAGGAGGCTTGGTTTTCAGGAATGCCCACACCTTGATGCTGTGTGATTGGGCAGTGGGTCAAGAGGGTGGTTACATTCTCTGACTCAGGAGAAGGCTATATAATCCCTGATGTGAGACTTTGCTTTGGGGCTCACTTTGAGAAGTGTTGTGTGATTTGACCAGATGAGACTCTGGGCAGCCGTTGAGATCCCCCCCGGCTTTGAAAACCCAGATGTTGATGCTTCCCTCTTTGATAACTGTGATTTGGTATTGATGTAATGGTTGGACATTTTGGAAGCCTGTCTGCTTGATCTGTTTGTTTCTCTAGTAAGTTCTGTCTGTATACTTTGAAGTTTGGGGTGCTGACCTTTTCCCCCTGAATTAGGTAAACGATATATGTTTGATTGATTAAAGTAAGCTTGTTAACCCATTTTGAGTTGCTTTCCTTTAGAAAAGCAGATCAAAGAACCCGTGTTGGCAGCCACCCTGGGAATGTTGGGGTTCTGGCTGCTACAATTGCACATGTCAAACAGAGAGCTAGGACAGATTAGAGGAAGAAATTATTACTTCTAAATAGGGGACCAAAGAAGGTGGTTCATGAAGGAAGGATTTCAATAGGTAGGGATATGTTTAAGGTATACATATGCAGAGATAGAAAAAGGCAGAAAGAGATCTGGGAATTGTCAATAGTCCAGTTTGGCTGTCTAGAGAATGCTGGAAAATGTGTGCATGAAGCCTGGCAAGCCTGGCCAGAGCCAGATTGTGGTCATCCTTGTGTGCTAGGATAACAACTCTGTGTTTTGTAAGCAAATAAAAGTTGCTGATGATTTTAAGTGATTAGAGCTGTACATTAGGAGATATCTTTGGCAATACTCTGAAGGATGGAAGAAAGACTTGAGGCAAGGAAAAAGCACGGCTCACGATCATAGAAATCCAGATAACAGGTCATGAGGACTTGAATAAGAATGGGGGAATAGCATAAGTAGAAAAGAGATGAATATTTGAGATATCTGAGAGGCAGAATTAAGGCTCAACAACTGAAGGGATGTCACAGCTGAGGAACATAGAAGAGCTGAATGTGAATGAGGTTTTGAGACTGGGTCAGTGGGAGAATGATGGGACCATATCAGAAATAGGGAAGTCAGGGAGTGTCAAATATTATCAGTAATTTTTAAAAATGCTCCCATTATCCTGAATACCCCTAGACTAAATCTCTCTTTCCCCTCCATCCTTCCTTTCCTTGCTCTCTCCATATCTCGTCTTCTCTCTCTCTCCCCCCTCCCTCTCTCTCTCTCTCATTTTATTTATTTTCTCCAAAGTCATAGGATACTATATAAGTCAGATCCCGACTCTTATTGCTCTTTGAAATTAATTGCTTCCATGAATTTAATTGCTCAGCTGCTGCCAACAGCACAGTCCTCCTTGATTTGTATTTCCCTGACCCTATAATTATCACCTTTACATACAGAAACAGAAATGTTCCAGTCTTCAGTAGAGCTTCTCTCCTTGATTTGAGCAATTAAGCTAATTTTCTCTATCCTAGGCAATCCTTGCAGTGATTTTTATCCTCCTAGTTGTCTGGCATTTTGTCCCCTAAGCAGATTGATTGAAATCCTCATTTACCTACAGTACATGAGATGTCTTCATCTCTGTCTTCATTTTTGATGTATCATGTCCCTACTGGCACCACATCACATTCATCTAGAGCCACTTTCTGAGAGGTTGCCACTGTTCTTCCTTGCTCTCTCCTGAATGCTAGCTCTCTGTTATTCTCGTTCTATCATTGTGCTGGAGGGGAAACATCTGTTGTTGTCTAGTCACCATTTGTCATCTTATTTTTCCAACAGTCCCTTGTTTCCTACTAGAACATCCTAGTCTAGTAATATTATAGTTCCGGATGCCTTCTGTGATCCTCATACGGTAAGCATTAAGGGGGATAAACATTTTAGTTGTTCAAACAAAGCAAATTTTTATCCTTGACTTCAGATATGCCTGGATGATAAAGGCCTCTCTGTTGCATTTTTTAAAAAAGATTAATCTGCTTCCTAGTCCTTGTAAGTTTCACTATGTATCCTCAAGCCAGGGTTCTTGATCAAGATCCACAGAAAACTCAGGGGTCTATGGAGTCAGGAAGAGCTGAGCTCAAATAAAGCCCCAGACACTAACTGTGTGGCCAAAGGCAAGTCACTTAACTGCTGTCTGCCTCAGTTTCCTCAACTGTAAAATGGGGATAATAATAGCATCTACTTCCAAAGATTGTTGAGAGGACGAACTGAGATAACATTTGTAAAGTATTTAACACAGAACCTGGCACACAGTAGGTACTTAATGCTTATTCCATCTTCTTCCCTCCTCTTACTACTGCATTCAGTCCAATGGCATATTCGGTTGAGTGAAAGCAACAGTTAGAGTCAGGAGTAGAGTCTATGTTTATGGGCTAGACCAAAGAAAACCGGCCATTTGGTCAGAAGTGAAGGGAGAGAAGGGGAAGGAAAAAGAGTGTAAAAGTGGGGGAATGGAGAGGGGAGGAAGGAATTTTGTGGAAGAATGAGGACAGGTATGCTTTTTAAACTTGTAATAATTCTTCTACTTAGTAACTTCAAACAATGCAGTTTAAAATATTAGAAAGCCTTAATCAATCACTCGACATTTACTAAGCTTCTATTACACGCATAAGACTTTTGTTTGGACTTTGTAAGTTCTGAAGACTTAGGAAATTAACTTTTATAGACAATAGTTTGTATTAGTATGAGGCAATGTAGCGAGCTATATGAATGGACTGAGAAAGAAATCAGCAGAGCCTTTTGGCCACATGTAGACATAACCTCAGTTTCTTGATTTGTACTCCCACAAAAATACATTTTAACATATTTTGTCTCTTCTGCAGAACCATTTAGTAATTTTCCCCTCAAAAGCAAAGGTATGATTGTTTGACCATTAGCATACCCAAGTACTTTGCTACTGTTTTGTACAGTAAGTCTCAGGGAGAGGGGTCCCATACAAAGCCATGACACTTCCAAACCAAAGGGGATCATTTTTCCCTTACTCTCTCAACCAAATGAATGAAACTTTCCTCTGCACTTTCAGGGGAGGAAGGAGGATCACACATATTGTTAAAGGATTAAAACATGTAAGCTATAGAATGAACAAAGTTAAAATAGTGTCTATACATGTGCTGCTGAATGAAGGGGGCAAAAATCATGCAACCGTTAATGACTGGTAATGCTACTATACCTCCCTTATCAACCCACTCTCTCACTCTCCATGGTGCCTCTTCTAAACCTTTCCCTCCCTCCTCAAGTCTCTCCATAGTGCCTATTCTAAACATTTCTAAGCCTTCTAAACCCTGCCACCACTCTCTCAGCTGACAACCTTGCCTCATATTTTACAGAAAAAAAATTGAGGCTATTCTCCATGAACTCCCTCTTCTTCATCTCCTTTCACTCAGGTCCCTTCTACCTCATTCTCTTCCATCACCCCATTTCACATGATGAAATGCCTTTAACCCCTTAACAATGCTGACTCAACTTGTTCAAGTGATCCCATTCCATCTGTCTCCTCCCACAAATTGCCTCCTCTCACCACTCTTTGATTGATTTTCAATCTTTCCCTCTCTAGTGGCTCGTTTCCTGCTGCATACAAACATGCCCATGTTTCTCCTATCCTGAAAAAAAAACCTCACCCTCCCTTGATCCTTTAATTCCCAAATATCATCCTATACTTCTGGCCTTTATAGCTAAACTCCTCATAAAAAAAAGATCATTTACAATAGGTGCTTCCATTTTCTCCATTCTCTCAATCTCTTCTTAACTCCTTACAGTCTGGCTTTCAACTTCATCATTCTACCACAATTCTCCCTCCAAAATTACTAATGACCTCTTAGATGCTAAATTCAATGCCCTTTTCTCAAACCTCCTTTTCTTTGACCTCTCAGCAGTTTTTAACACTGCTGAACACTCTCTGCTTTGATACTCTCATCTCTCTTAATTCCAGTACTTTCTGTCTTAATTATTTCCTAATCATCCTGTATATAACTTGCTTTGTATATATTTGTTTGTATGTTGTATCATTCAATAAACTGTAAGCTCCTAGTGGGTAGGGACTATCTTTTGCATCCCCTTTTGTATCCCCAGTGCTTAGCACAGTGCCTGGTATATAGTATGTACTTAATAAATGTTTACTGATTATTAATTGATGCATGAGAGGGAGACATATTGGGCTCTTTTGAATAAGAAGACCTTAAGAATTTAGGAGAAATTGTGTTTTGGTTCAATAGAGTTTTGGTGTTACTTTACTGAAAATGCTTTGTTATAATACCCAACTCTGAAAAATTATTTTCTTGACCTTAGAAAGTTTACAATGTCTATTCCAGGCTAGACAGTATATTAGATTTAAAATGAGTGAAAATGAGACTTTATTAAGGAATTTGGATGGTTTGCTTTCTTCTTTTCCTTTCCATAATTTTGCTCTGATTTAGTATTCTTTTCATGCCTTCCATTCTAAAACTTCTTTCATAATCATTTGTCTGTTGTAGCTCAGGAGGACACCAGATATATTTAAATGAAGTAGCAAAGGAAATGATTTTCACTTACACTTAGGCTGAGAGGTAACAAGTTCCCCATCATGCACAGTTCTATGTCTCATCACAGATCCATCAAACTAAATAATTTTTCAAAGATTAAGAGTTTTGCCAGTTTTTATAGTGACCTTAAAGATGGTAAAAGGACGTTGTGGGGGATAAAGGGTAATATGTCATTAGAAAATGTATCACAAAGGACATGAGATACTAAAGACAGGAATATTGTAATTTCAAATATCATAGGTTTTGGTGGGGGGAGAGGGAGTCTAGGTCAAAGAATTTGAAAAAGAAGTCATGACTTAAGCAAAAAAGCACCAAATCCATAATATCAAAACATTTATCAGAATCAGTCATAAACATAGATGAAAGAAAATCAATTGCTTTTCTTAGATAAAAAACTGAATTCGAATCATATGAGAGTCAATTTGTATTCACCAAAAAAAAAATCCTTGACCAAAGCAAATTACCCTTACTAAAGTGAACCCGCCTTGAAAGGAACAAATCCTATGATAATATCAATATTAATGGACTATAAAAGAAAATATCAAGTTTCTAAGAGAATTGCAGAATCCTGAATGAATAAAAGATATGCCTAGAAAACCTTCTTACTTTTTTCAATGAACATTTTTCAACTTATTAAAAAAAGCCCTTTCAGAGGATAGTAATAAAGTAAAATGATATTATTAAAACAAATTCTACTGATTTTTAACTTCTGTTTAAGTTTTCCTCCTTAGTTGCCTATTGGATATCTTGAACTAGATGACTTGTAGACATTTTAAATTAAATGTGTAACCCCAAACTGAACTCATTCTCTTTCTTCCCCATTCCACACTTCTTCCAAATTTCCCTGTTAATTACAAAGGCAGCTAAGTGGTACAGTGCCTAAAAGTGATAGACTTGGAGTGAGAAAGGCCTGAGTTCAAACCCTGTCCTTCTTCTTAGCAGTCTGACTCCTGAAAGCAAGTAACTTAACCCTTCTCAGCCTCAATTTCTGCATCTGGAAAATGAGAAATAATAGTAATAGGTTGGACCTACCTCCCACGGTTGTTGTGAGGATTAGATGAGAATATTTTAAAAGCACTATGTAAATACTAGCTATGATGATGATTATCCCAGTTGGGTCCCTATGACATATTTCAGAGATGTCAATGTAGAAAACTCCACACTCTCTGTTAGCTCTATGGCTTTCATAGCTCTAGTTGATTCTGAGCAGGAACTGGATTTTGAATAGATACTTTTAAAAAGGACATGTGTTATAGGCATATTGTTGAATTGAATTAAAAGAGTCTTCAGTATCTTTCTCAATGGAAAACAAAACATCGCATCACAATTGTGCAACTTACCATATATTTGGATTCAGTTCCAGCTGGTGGTATGAGTCAAAGTCGTCTCTCAAGATAATACTGTCACTATGTATTTCAGCTAAAAAATAAATAGAGTGGTATTGAGAATTATGCTACATTGATCTACTTTGTTAAGCAGAACTGACAGTGCATTGTTGCCATTGCTAAAATTAAAATTAAATATGTTTCTTAATTGCAAGTAAAAGGACACATGTAACAATATAAATAGTAATTGGTTCATTTCATGCTATCACTAAGCCAGGAGCTCCCAGGAATAGATATCTCTCAGATTCAGTCAATCCAGACATAGTGTAACTAAGGGGGAAACTTACAATGAAAAAAACCCCAAGGAACAAGTTTAAGAAATCACTTTCCAAGGGGCGGCTAGGTGGCGCAGTGAGTAGAATGTCAGCCCTGGAGCCAGAAAGACCTGAGTTTGGATGCGGCCTCAGACACTTAATACACACACAAACAAAAACCTAGCTGTGTGACCTTGGGCAAGTTACTTAACCCCGATTGCGAAAGAAAGAAAGAAAGAAAGAAAGAAAGAAAGAAAGAAAGAAAGAAAGAAAGAAAGAAAGAAAGAAAGAAAGAAAGAAATCACTTTCCAAATTAGTATCTCACAGAAGTCAAGGGTAGGAAGAAGTCAATGTCACTCAATCCTTCACAACTCTTACCTAACCCTTTGACAATACTAGCAGTTCCAGGAGTGTACATCAGAAGGCATTCATTCTGAAAACTGTCTAAAGGAAGGCTTACCCTTCCGACTATCCATTTTCAGCTAAAGAGCTATACCTGGAAAGAGACTCACAAGTAGTCTAGTCCAATCCTTCATTCTATAGATGAACCACAGGGCCCAGATGATTTGCTCAAAGTTAGACAAGTAGTAATCATGAGAAGAGGCGTCGGAAGCCAGATCCTCAGATTACCGAGTCAGCGTTCTTTCCGTTGTAACTTTCTGCTTCTACTATCTAAGTCAAAACCTCCTTTTATTTTCTTCTCTACACTCTGTGATTCATGAATGTCTTGTTATTAGGATGGTTCAAAATGTATGACTTCTTGAAAGGTAAAACATTATTGATATTTCCTCCGAGTTGTCAGGAGAAAATTAGTTGTATGAAAAAATACACACATAAATATTTAAAATATGTGTGCATGCACTGCCCCTCCCCTGTGAATTCATCTGTAGCTCCTGGTGAAAATAAACCCCACTACATAAGATACAGAAAAATCACACTGATTTCAGCCATCATTAGCTTTTATGTTATTTCTGGGTTGCTGAGGATATTTCATTTTGGATCTCATTAAATAACACTGTAACTTATTATATATCCAAATAATTAAGCTCTGAAAAAAGGTCCTGCAGGTCATGAGCAGTGTTGCATAGATATACATGTGATTTTCACATAAGTAATCTATTTAGGTTTATCATTCCCTAAAGTTCTCCACCTTTGCTCACAGATCTAAACCAAAAAGGAATATTGACTCATCAATATAGCTCATTTTTCTTTTGAACTCAGAGGAATATCATGTGTAGATGTGTATGCATACATACACACATACATACACACACAAACACACACACACACACACACACACACATATATATATATATATATATATATATATATATAAAGATGCACTGTGTATGTACATCAATATACACAAAGGTACATATGTCTATATGCATTACATACATATACATGTGTGCATATCTATTGCATATGTATGCATGTGTACATGTGTTGTTGTTCAATTATTTTTCAGTCATATCTGACTCTTCATGACCCTGTTTGGGGGTTTTCTTGGCAAAGATATTGGATTGATTTGACATTTCTTTCTCCAACACCTTTCATAGGAGGGAAGCTGAGGCAAACAGGGTTAAGGGTTAAGTGACTTGCCCAGGGTCACACAGCTAGTAAGTGTCTGAGTCCAAATTTGAACTCATGAAGATGAGTCTTCCTGACTCCAGGCCTGGAGCTTTATTCACTGCGCTTGCTCTCTCTCTCTCTCTCTTTGTATATACACACAAACACATATATACATACATGTGCATATATACATATATGCGAATTAGTATACATGTAACACATACATGTGTGTATATTTGTACGTGCATATATGTGTATATTTGTATATACATGTACACACACATACACACATTTTTTTCCTCCAAGCTCTGCCTTTATACAAAATACTAATTCTGTGTGGAGGGTCCCTTCACCTCTCAGTGTACCAATTCTCTAAAACTACATTGCAGAGAAGGGGCTTTGTAGATTGGTTAGGGGAGTTTTTACATCTGGGATGTCTCCATAACAAGGAAATCACAGGTCTAGTGTTTTTGTTTTGTTTTGTTATTTTAATAAAAGGAAATAGCAGGTCTGGTCTGGACATATACTATTCAATGAAATGCAGGAAACTCCCTTTCTGGAGCACCCCCCTCCACCAGTGCAGGTCAGTGGCTCATCTGTAATCTGTCTTAGAGAACTGCCTGGAATACTGAGGGGTTATGGCTTGCCCACAGTCACACAGCCAGCACATGTCAGAGGGAAACACTTGAAGCCAGTCCTGACTCCAACCCCATCCCTCTATCTGTGCTCACATACATATTCACAATTTTAAAAAATGACTCACTTTAACAATTACCTCATTGATTTTACTTAGGCTGATTTGTGAGCCCAAGTCTTTGTTAAACAAAACTTCTTTAGTATTTTGAACTTTGAATTAAAAGAATAGAAAAATACATTTTTGTCTTTTAAATACTATAAAATGATTGCTTATTAACAAATAACTCTCACTAAGTATTATTATTATTGTTTTATATATTTATATAATATGATATTAATATTAATAATAATGTCACTAGGGATTTGGAATTATTGTTGAATGCCAGGAGGCAGAGTTGAAACTCATTGGGCAATATTTTCATATTTAATTCACTGTGGATATGTTTCTCAAAACACTCTTTGCTTTCACTCTAGGCATTTCAGCAAGTTAACGTACAATGAAGTAATTGGCAGCCATTGAATCGGCCTGTATTGAGATGAATGCTTGGAGGTACAGGAACAGGTAGAATGGGGATTTATGCTGGCGGCGAATAATGATTTATTCTGCACATGGGAATGGATTAATCATGTCTCTCAGCAATAAGATAAGTTGAATGAAGTACCCAGAGTCTTCAGCTCTCTGAAATATCCAACCTAGCAAAGCCGAGGTTGGGCCTCGCAGGGTCACCATATTTCTCTTGCTGCCAAAAAGCAGGGCTTCCTTCCAAGCATCTAAGTTTATCTGCCAAATTAAAGAAGGCCCAAAGCTATAGCATACATAAAAAGTAGTACTTCCAGAGGCAGATTTTCCAAAATGAAAAAAAAAATAAATTAATTGGATTCAAAGGTTCAAAGCAAAAGCCTAAAAGGCAAATAACTGACCCATGCGAAAGTCCCATAGTGGCAACTACCCAAGAAGAAGCAAAACCATTAGAACTACAGCTTTCATCTCCTCTTAGGTAGGATAATATAGAAAACTATTCAGAAAACAACTAACACTAAATCACATTTTCAGCTCACAAAGAATGCCTATTATTTTGCCAAATTCAGTGGTTAATGCTTAAATCGTTATTTTTCCATTTGTTAAAAAGGGCAAAGTTTCCATGTTGCTACTAAAGGATTATGATAAAAAATGGGATAATGTCATTGTTTAACAAAGCACCTCTAAGAGCATCTTACAATTGTTTCACCTTCTCTTTCAAAGAAATAGCCATATTAATTCTTCTGTTAAGCATTCATTTCTTATTTGAATATATCTCTGCACCATGGAGAGCCCTGTTTAATTTCATGTTTAGACCCTGGGGTGGGCACTGGTGAAAGTTGTCCATTTTGATCCTCTATTTCAGGGCATACCTGATGTGAATTTCTTATTGTTCAGTCATTTCAATTATGTCCAATTCTTCACAGCCCCATTTGGGGTTTTCTTGGCAAATATATTGGAATGGTTTTCCATTTCCTTCTCCAACTTATGAGAAAGCTGAGGCAAGCAAGGTTAAGTGACTTGCCCAGGGTTAAACAGTATGTAAGTGTCTGAGGTCACATTTGAACTTGGGTCTTCCTGACTCCAGGTATGGAGCTTTATCCAAGGCACCATCTAACTGCATGCCTCCAAATTCATGCATCATAAATCTCCAGGGCTGCTAAGATGAAGTTTCTTACTTCAAAGGTTTCTAAAGATTTCTGAGACTGGGTAAACACCAACTTTATCCAGGACTGCCAGCTAACATCTGGTAGGTTCTCTAACCTGGGCAGGAACGCTATTTGAGTAAATAATTAAGAGACAATCAAGTGTCACACTATTGCCTTCTAGTTGGGACAGGCCATCTAGTCAGGAGGCAAGAGAACAAGATAAGACAATACATAGTCAACTATAGGGCTGTATAAGATAGGCAGAGTGCTACAGGAATTTGGAGAAGACAAAGGAGAGTGTAGAAAGAATGCCAGAAGTTAGAGATGGACTTTGAAGTACAAAATACATAAAGAAATCAATAATACTTAGCTCCCAAATGCTTACCAAGGTGTGGATGCAGAGTAGCCTCTGTTGGAGCTGAAACAAGAAAAGGGAAGGGAAAAAAACAGTTAAAGATGATTAGCAAAAGAAAAGCTTAATTTCATATTAAGCATAAAGATAATTAAACAATCTTGTTTGGTTGTTACTAAAAATTCTCTAGAACTTTTAAAGTAAATTTAAGTGAAAGAGATAGAGTACCTAAAATATATGCACATATGATTTTTGCATTTTATTTATTTTATCTAAAAGTAATGGCATATGGTCAAAATAATAGATGTTTGATATAAAATGGTTCATCTTAACAAATTCATATTTGGTCAGATAAAATCTTCTGGTATACAAGCTTCAGATATTAAATATATCAATATATAATATTGTATAATGCATTAAAATCCTGAATTAACATGTTACCCATTTGTTAGTCTTATCCTTGAATGCAGGTGCTATAACTGGGTTCTTCTTTATTTATAGGGTAAATAGTGAAATAAATTATTAATAGCTGCCCAGGGGGATGAAACTACAAAGAATTGAGAAATTAAAATGAATGAAATTAAATACAGAAAGACTGGTGGCAAGTATCTCATAGAAACAGTTACTCACCTCTATGTTTATGAGTATAGGTAAGTAAACAAGACATTTACAGCATCATTACTACATTTCTTTTGTTTTTGATGAATGTGGTGATTCAGACACTAGTTAGTCACTTTGCAGCTCTAATTTCTAGGATACTTTTCACATTGATCTTTCCTTCCTCAAAATTCCCTCTGTACCTTAGTATCTGTTCATTCCTTTCCAATTTCAATCAACAAGCATTTATGAATAGAATTCTATGTGCCACACATAGCAATACAAAAGATACTCCATTCCATGAAGTTCCCATTCTACTGGAAGAATAAGACATGGCTACAGATAAGTAAATACAAAATTGGGGGGAGGGAGGGGCATAGGATTGTGATTTGAAGCAGAGAATTCTTGATAAGGGAAGACCATCAGTGCAGGTTAGCACCTATTCTGTAATTTATAGTCTTTGCCTAGTCTTTCCTTAATGGCTAGAATTCATTCCCTCTTACTTCTACTTCTTAGAATCCCATTTTCTTCTAAATCCATCTCAAGAACCAACAACATTGCGATGACCTATTTTGACAGACTTAGCTCTTCTTAGCAATACAATGATCTAAGACAATTCCAAAAGACTTATTAAAGAAAATGCTATCCACATCCATAGAAAGAACTGTGGCATCTGAATGTAGATCAAGGCATACAATTTTTTCTTTTTGTTGTTTTTTCTTTCTTGTGGTTTTCTCTTTTGGTTCTGATTCCTCTTTACAACATGACTAATCTGGAAACACATTAATATGATTGTATATGTCTAGCCTATATCAGATTGGATGCTGTCTTGGGGAGGAGTGGAAGGGGAAAATTTAGAACTCAAAATTTTACAAAAGTGAATGTTGAAAACAAAAAATGAATAAATAGTTTAAAAAGAACCACTTTCTCTATGAAGTTTTTTTGATCTCACTAGCTGCTAGTGCCCCCCGTCAAATTATCTTGTATATATGTTACATGTGTTTATATTATGTACAAACTTTCCTCAATAGAATGTTTTTTTAACAATTTTATTAACAACATTTTTTAAAAAATTAACAAAAATACTCATAAAAATAGCATAGTCAGGAAAAATTAATTCTTGCATTGCCCACATTAAAAAAAAAGTCTCCAATTGTATGCTGAATCCATCATATCTCTGTTATGAGGTGGGTAACATTTTTCACTACTTGCCTAAAAGAATATAGCTTTGTGAAGGCAGAGACTGTTTCATTATTGTCCTTGTATTTCCACAATGCCTAGCATTGTCCCAGGCACATAATAGGCATGTAATAAATGCTGGGTAAATGGGAGAATGTTGCTGCTCTATATAAAAATAGGGAAAAGAGGAGGAAGGTTAGGTTTGGAGGGGAGAAAAGATAATGAATTCTGTTTTATAAATGTTGAGTTTGAAATGTCTATGAGACATTGAGGTAGAGATATATCTAATATGCTACTGGAGATGAACAATTATAGGTGAGGAGAGATGAGCGCTGTCTGTGTGGATGTGGGTTAGAGATGAAAATTGAATCTATAGGAATTGATTACATCACAAAGGGAGAAAAATTAGAAGGAGAACAGAAAAGGGCCCAGGAGTCTGAGCACATGTAGAGAATCACAACAGAGTAGTGCCATGGAAATGTAGGGAGGAGAGAATAACCAAAAGGAAAGGCTGGCTAAAGTTGCAGCGAGGTCAAGGTGGATGAGGTCAGAAAAGAGACTTTTGGGATTAGCAACAAAACACCGGTGACTCTATAAATGGCAGTCACAAGCATCAGATACTGTACGAGAGAAGCTCAGCAGAAAGAAACAACCCACTATTCTTGCCCTCCAGAAATGTGTGGTCTATTAAAGGAGAAGCAACATGTACTCAGATAAGAAAATCAAAATTATGCAAAATGAATACAAAGTTTTTGGGAGGGGGCACCAATAAATGGAGGGATCAGGAAAGGGCCTCATGTAGTAGGGAGCTATGTGAACCTGAACAGAGGTAGGGATTCCAAGAGTCAGAGATGCACATTTCAGGTGGAACTAAGCTTGATTCAAGTCTTAGCTAGACATAAATATTTTTGCATTATTGAATTGTTGATAGACTATGCAATGACTCAAAGATCAGGCTTATATTTTCCTATTAAACACATGAAGTAAAAAAGATTTTAAAAAAAGTACAATGCAGTTGGGGATTACATAAAACAATTAATCTTTGGTTTTAGAAAGAATTTTAAAATTTGTTTTGAAAAGTATGTGGCAACAACACATTCTTCATGTAGCTGTACTTTTCTTAAAAGGATTTATAAACCATCATAAGATATCTCCCCATTTTTTTTAAAAATACTTTATTAACTTCTGTTTTACATCATTCATTTCCGCCAGATTTTGAGTTACAATCATTTTCCCCCCATTATTCCCCTACCCAACCTCCCAGAATAGCAGTCCCACAAGATATCGCTTCCTCCAATCTGCTCTCTCCCATACCTTCTCCCATACCCCCATAGACTTTTCCATTAGAGGAAGGTGAATCTTTGTGTCCCAATGCCTGCACATCTTATCTCCCTATTACAAGCAAAAGAGTATTAATAATAGTATTTATATATATTTGAAACATTTAATGTTAAGACCTCGAATTTCAGATCCATTTCCTTCCTCCTTGTCACCCATTCCCTCTGGGGAGATAAGTAATTCAGTATATGTTGTACATGTCTAGCTATGCAAAACATTATCATAGTAGATATATTGTACAAGGCTGCTTATAATTCCCTCCCGCTCATCCCACCCCCCACCTGGTCCATTCCCTACATGATCCTGTCCCTCTTCTATAGTGGGTACTTCCAACCTCCCCTCACCCCAAGGATGCCCTCCCATCCATCATCCCTCCTCTCATTCCCCTTCCCCCTATCCTGCTGTAGGTTGAGATATCCCATTTAGTATGTATGTCATTTTCTCCCTGAACCAAATTCAATGTGAATGTGGTTTTGCCTTTTAGCCTTCCTTATTCTCCCCCTCCTTTGCAACCACTTCCCCTTGCTTCTTCTACATGGGATAGCTTACCCTACCCTGTCTCTCCCCATCTCCTCTTGCCACTTTCCTCTCTCACCTCATAATTTCATCCCTTGAGTATTCTCCCTTCCCAACAAATTCAACTTATGCCCTCTATCCATATATAACTGTAACCATATACACACATTCACATATGTATTCATATGACCACACCCCTTCTTCCATTATTTTCATAGTGAGAAAGATATCATCAGTCACAGTTACTGCTTTTCCATATAGGAATGTAAATAGTTCAGCTTTGATAAGTTCCTTTTGATTTCTTTTCCCTGATTACCTTCTCAGGCATCTCTTCCTTCTTGTGTCTGGATGTCAAATTTTCTATTCAACTCTGGTTTTTCCTCAAGAATGCTTGAAAGTCCTCTATTCCACTGAATGACCATATTTTCCCCTGAAACAAAATACTCAGTTTTGCTGGGTAGGTGACCCTTGGGTTCATTCCCAGTTCTTTGCCCTCTGGAATATCATATTCCATGCCCTTCGATCCCTCAGTGTAGAAGCTGCCAGGTCCTGGGCTATTCTGATTGTGTTTTCCACAATATTGAAATTGTTTCTTCCTGGCTGCTTGTAGTATTTTCTCCTTGATCTGGGGATTCTGGAACCTGGCTATAATATTTCTGGGAGTTTTCTTTTTGGGATCTTTTTTCAGGAGGTGATTGGTGGATTCTTTCAACCTCTATTTTGCCCTCTGGATCTAAAACATCAGGGCAGTTTTCCTTGAGAATTTCTTGAAGGGTGATTTCTAGCTTCTTTCCTTGATCATAGCTTTCAGGTAGTCCAATAAATTTTAAATTGTCTCTCCTGGATCTATTCTCCAGGTCAGTGGTTTTTCCCATGAGATATTTCACATTGCCTTCTAATCTTTCATTTGTTTGGATCTGCTTAACAGCATCTTGATTTCTCATAGTCACTAGCTTCCATTTGCTCCAGTCTAACTCTGAAGGAATGAATCTCCTCAGTGAACTTTTGAGATTCTTTTTCCATCTGGCAAATTCGACTTTTTAAGGCATTCTTCTCCTCATTGCCCTTTTGGGCCTCCTTTGCCATTTGAGCTAGTCTATTTTTTAAGGTGTTATTTTCCTCAGTCAGGCTGTTGACCTCATTTCATACTTTTCCTGCATCCTTCTCATTTCTCTTTCTAATTTTTCCTCCACTTCTCTTATTTGATTTTTAAAGTCCTCCTTAAGGTCCTCTATGGCCTGCAACCCACTCGTGTTTTCCCCTGGGGCTTTTGGAGCAGGACTTCTGACCTCACAGTCCTTTTCCCGCTCTATGCCCCCAAAATAGGAGTCTAGGGTTGCATTTTCTGTTTCCTTTGCCTTGGCATGTTGCCACTTAATTGCTTGACTTTTGGGCTTGTTGCCACACTATGGCTTTAAGGCCAGCTAGAGGAATTTTCGTCCCGAACGTGTGGGGGGCAACTTCCGTTTCTGGCAAGCTGTAAACCCACCCACAACTTCCACCCTAGATCACAATCCAGATCCAGGGAGGTTAAAGCAAGAGCGATTACCCCCAAGACTGATCGCTGGATCTCCCCACGATTTGTAGGCTGGGAGCCGGAAATGCCTCTGAAAGCTACAAAATGGCGTGTCTCCTCAGCGGCTTCTAGCCCCCAGGGGAGGGAGCTGACGCATTCCCCAAATACAGGTCCCAAAGTCCATAGGACACTAACCTCTTACTTTGTCCTAGGCATGTCTATGTTGATAATTCTGGAATCGCCACAGCTCCTGGTGTTCTGGGGTTCCTCCAGCTGGCTGCTGGCCCTGCCGCCCTGGGGCTAAAACCTCGGCTCAAGTGGACCTGGGCTCGGCTTGGCTCCTGCGCTCTGCGCGCTGCCGGCTCCCAGACCACTGCGCTGGTCCTTCCTGCAGGGTGCTGGGCTGTCCTCAGTGGGAGGTTAGCTTCTCTGTGTCGTTCTGTGGGTGCTGGGGCTCCAGAAGATTTTCAGAGTCCTTTTTTACATAGTTTGTGGAGAATCTGGGGGCAGAGAGGCTTGGAAGAGCTGTTTCTACTCCGCCATCTTGGCTCCGCCCCCTCCCCATTTTTTTAAAAACAGCTTGTCATAGATTTTTTAAAGGCCATTTCAAGGGACAGCTGGGTGGCACAGTGAATAGAGCACTGGTCCTGGAGTCAGGAGGACCTGAATTCAAATCTGGCCTCAGACACTTAACACAAAGCTAGCTGTGTGACCTTGGGCAAGTCACTTAACCCCAATTGCCCCTCCATAAAAGCAAAAAAAGGCCATTTCAAAGGGTAATTTAGTAGGGAAAGAATAGAGGCATGGATTATTAAATGAAACATATGAAAAAAACAAATAAAAATGGTTTATGTCCAAAAGATCTAGAGTAAATAAGATGAAAGGGGGAAATGTGATTTCAAAATCAAAATTTTCCGGAATAGGATGTGTCTTTTTCTGATCTCTTTAGAAAAGGTTTCATAGTCATTACTTTAAATGTAAGGTCAAAGGAATGTGGGAATTATTAATCATTGATAGGTGTAAATGAATAAAAAAATTAATATAATATTAAACTTTTTTCTTTTTTTTTAAAGCAATTGGGGTTAAGTAACTTGCTCAAGGTTACACGGCTAGTCATTATTTATGTGTGGGTGCTCATTTTCTGAGGCTGGAAAATATTAAACTTTTAAAATATATCAGTTCTCAATAAAAAATCTCACAAGGAATGTCTCTTTTTATTAAATAGTACTTAAAAGCTTGCCATTTTATAGTATACTATAAAATGATACTACAAACACTATATAAAAATACCTTTTATTCCTTTTCCACTACGTGTGACTTAATCTAGCCCTCATTGGAGTGAGAATAGCAGTAAATGGAAGCCTTGAAAAGGCAATAGAGTTGGATACAAGAGAATTCAATTTAAAATCCTATCTCTGTTACTTATGGCATCTGTGACCCTGGGCAAGTTATTTCCCCTCTCTGGGCCTCAGTTTCCTTATCTGTATTATGAAGAGGTTGTACTCAATGACATTTAAGATCTATACTTGTTGCTGGTGTGTTTCTCCATTTTTGAGCAGGTACATGGCATCAGGGAAATGATAACATGACTTGTAGTTGACTTTGATTTGAGTTTAGAATGATTCAGAATGCTTTCAAATAACTAAATTAGCTATTTTTTTTTTTTTTTTTTGCTTTTTGGAGGGTAATTGGGGTTAAGTAGCTTGCCCAAGGTCACATGGCTAGGTTTTTGTTTGTGTGGGTTAAGTGTCTGAGGCCAGATTTGAACTCAGGTCCTTCTGACTCCAGGGCCAGCGCTCTACTCACTGCGCCACCTAGCCACCCCTAAATTAGCTATTTTTGTTTTTGTAATGACAGCTTGCATTTGTGGAAGAATTCCTTTTCTCCCTGCCCTCAAAATGTAAATCAATCATCTTTTAGATTCTATTTAAATCACAGGGTGGAAAAATGGTAGCTTTGTTTAGAAGAAAGGGGAAGAAAAGTATAAAAAGCTTGCGATTCCACAATGGTTTGCTTCTATTATTTCATTTGGATACTAAAGGTTACAATTTTGTTTTTTGTAGCTTTCACTAGTCAGTCCCCTGGGGAACTGAACTAACATGTAGAATAGTATATTGTTTTACACCTTTTTCCCCTGAGGGGTTAAATGATATACAATTTTTAAAGTAAATCATATGGATGGAATTCTTCCTATTTTCAACTTGCATACAAGGGCTAAACCATATGCTAAAAGTGGAACAAAGCTTAATTGATCTAAATGTATACAAAAGAAAGCCTACAAGGAAGCAAAGAAAAGATGGACAGCTCTCAACACAAAGTGTAGTGTTTAATACATAGGCTTTCCTGAAATGGAAATTTATTGCTATATATTTTGAATCCTCTTTTACGTTCTGCTGTGCACATGACGTATATTTTTTAAATTTTCTTATTTTATGTTTGTTTGTTATTTTATGTTTAAGTATTTAAACTTATATATGTTTACAAAGTTTCTTCTTTTATTACACATTTAAGTTTTAATAAGAGATTTAAAATAAATGTATATATATGCATATGTGTATTAGTACAAATGTGTGTGTTTGTGTGTGTATGTGTGGGCATCTCCCTTCTCAGAAGGTAGCATACAGGTACCTCAAAGGAACTATGACAACCTGTCTAAAGATCATTTAAAACCAGAATCATTCCTAGTCATATGAAAGACTATAAATGAGTTTTTCTATGAATTGACTTACCATAAAGAAAACTTTCCTTTATATAGATATGCACTTTATAATAATAATATTGCTAAATTTCAGCAAACTGGTCGTCAATAAAAATGATCTAGGTCTTGGCTATACTCTACCAAAAAACAACAACAACAACAACAATAACAAGAAGAGGGGAGTTAAAACAACTAATTGATTCTTAGATCAAATAGGAAGCAGTTAACTAGCTTTGTGTTAATATTGCTAATTAGTTTCCCAGGATCAGCCTTAGAGTTGGCAAGTATAATGTGTCTAATAACAGGCAAATCTTACAAATAAAGGTATTATACTAAAGGAGCTATAGCTTCCAAATTTCTATAGTATTCAAAGACCCAAGGTATTTTTGCCTCAGGTATCCCTTCGCCTAATTTGTAATTCAAATGTATTAAACTTCCCGAGCTAAATATGACAAATTAGACATGGTCTGTGAAGTTACCATTTAATGAGCTATGAACCTAGACTTTCATCTCCCCAGGAATAATTCCTTTATTACTTTTTTGTATTTTATTGCAATACAGCACAGTTTGACCTTCAAGTATGATAATTAAGCCTCCAAAATGTTATAAATTTAGAGTAGAAATAGTTTTCGATGTGTTCAAGAATATACTTATGATTAGTATGAAAGATTGCTTAATTTTCAAAACAAGTTAAATTATAGACAGGGCCATGGATTAAGGTTGGGATGAGTTCTTTTGCCACCCTTGATTTTTGTCACTTAATGTAATGATCATCTCTCATAGTTTAAAATGGGTGGAATTAAAGTAAAACCAAAATAAATCTTTAGAATGTATGATCAGTGTGCAGTGAAGCACTGATTCTCCCTTCTAAGATGCTGCCTGGACCTTTGGGAGTTTTAAGAAGACAGGACCTGGTGCTGAGGGCAGGAGTGAGGGAGGAGGAGAAGCAGCTGTAGCACAGTCCGGAGCCCATGCAACATATGGCCAGCAAGTAACTGTCAGAGCAGTGAGGGAAAGCCGTTCAGATAAGCACGCGCCCTGCTGGTGATTGGGTTGGCTGCCCCTGGGGTGAAAAAAGGCTCTCCTTATGGGATAGGGTGTCATCTATCCTTGACCTTCCAATCATACTCCTGAAAACCAGACCAGACACCCAAGCTGGGTAAAGTGTGGCAAAATTTGTAGCCTGACTACACTTGATAGAAAGCTACAAGATAAATTTTAATTTAATTCACTAACATTTAATGGAAACCTTCTATGAGTAAACCACTATCCTGGGAAACTTCACTGGATCTTGCCCTCGAGGAATTTATCATCTCCAGTATTTACCTCCTCCCTTTTCTTTCCTAGTAATCAACTCTGACTCTTCTTTCCTTTCCTCTCCCTTATTTTCTCTGATTTCTCCCTGCCCCTCTATAATTCCCACCTAGAACTAAGTCTCACCCCCAAAGTCTCACTCCTTTGACTAATTATGGTATGAAGAAGACTAAGTGTTCTTAAAGGCTTTGCCAATGAAGAACAAACCTAAGGGGGAGGGGGTTTACAAAGGCAAAAGGTTGTAAAGATAGCCTCAAAACTGAACATTTACTGGTTCAAGGACCAGTCTGAATAAATGGGGTTGGGCTCATGACAAGAAGGGCAGTGCCCTGTGAAAAACTGGGGGTTGGGGAAACATAGAAACTTATGAAAGGGATAAAGAGCACAAAAAGGCTCTCAGGTGTAAGGGTCCCTTTGACTTCACAAAGACAGTGAAGTGTTGAAAAAGAACTGGAGGGAGGTAAGCATTATACAGTTCTTAGTTCACAAATATTAACTTAATTTGAGCATTCTTAAAGTCCTCCTGCCATAGTGTGCAGAAAGGCAGATTGGGGATCAGCCTACATAGATCAGGACCAAGAAATGAAAAAGGCCAAAGGCTTGTGAACTGGGCCCAGAACTGAGTAAAAGGAAGAGACAGAGCTGGGTCTCTCTGGGCAAATGATTTCAGTGATTCTAAACTGTTCACTTCCTCAAAAGCCTAGGCTTTAATACCAATATTTCCAGGTAATACTCCATGATTGGACAGGAGAATAAATGTTTACAAATAAAACAAAAGGCAATGGAAAGGCACATGGTGGACCTAAGTAGACTGTAGCATGTTGCTATTGATGACTTTTAAGTGAGAAGTGGCATAAAGAGTATTGTTAAGGACACATATGACCAGAAAAGAAGGTTGGCTGGTCATTCAATGAGAATGAGACTACAGATGGACCATCTGAGACTTTCACTAACCCCAAGATTTTAAAGATCTAGTCTAAGGGTGGGGGGAAACACACAGTAAATATTATTAATAATGATGAATATTAGCTAACATGATTTTGGCCAATCAATATGCAAATATTCAATAATTATTATATTTAAATAAATTGTTCTCCATTATATTTTTAAGAAAATTTGTTTTTACAAACCAGAACAAAACTATGATTTTTGTGTCTTTATAACATTTCCACCTTTCCCATGTAAATGCATAGAAATGAATTTACATTTAATCCTTCAGAATATGGGAAAATCAAGTAAATATCATAATAACTCAAGTGGAGATCATCTTAGAATTTTAAAGAAATCAACATTAAACTTTTTCACATATATATCTCAGTGTTTTGACTGTTAGACTACATAAAACTGTCAAAATAAAATGTATATAGTCTTTGGAACTGAAGATTGTCTAATTCTATGCTACATCACTTCAGGATAAATAACACTGACGCAAGTGCCATCTTTGGTCCACTGGGGACATTTGGAGAAGTGCCTAGTTTGCTAGGAGCCAATAATAGCATCTTCCACATTAGTTATTGCTAGATCTTACTTTTTTGGTCACATATGTCCATTTGAATGAATCCTTTCACTTACTGTATAGTATGCCAAACAGGGTTATTCTCTATCGTCCATTCTCATAGCATCTTCTTCTGCATCCATGCCTTTCTATATCTCTATTTGCTAAAATCCATGTAGATTCCCATTTCCTTTTCTTTGAAGGATTCTGTATTTTCCCTGTTCAAAGTGACCTCTGCTTTCTTGCAATTTTTCTTTTGTGCTGTCCCAACTCCCTTTTGCATTCCACACATTTGTGATACTATAGAAAACTCTTCTGGTTTTCTGGACCCAGCTTTTATTTGGGAGATGGGTAGCATGCAATGGGGTGACAGGATATTTCTGCTTTAGATATTCCTTATCTCATCCCTTTCTGAAATCTTTTATGCCTGGAACTTTCCATGCTAAAAATTCCTCATAGTAGAGGTAATATTGCCAAGTATGATACCAGGAGTGGGGAATCAGTGTTCCCAAGAAAGATTCTCACCCCATTCCTCCACATAAAAGTTATGTATCTTCTTCTGCATCATGATGAAGTAACCCTACCGTATGAGACTGGACCCAGGCATTCTTGATCAAATCAAGGGGAACCTCTGAAACACACCACAGATCCCCTTCCTCCTTTTGCCAAAGTCTGAAGACAATCTAATCCAAGGGCTGGTGGGACCTCTTCACTGGCTGAATCATGGATATACCCCATCCCCTCAAAGACCAGATTGTATCTTTGCCTATCCGTTGCTGACAACCTCAATATATCCTTTGCCTTGAATTTCTCCTCCTATGCTCCTTTCTTCATCTCCCTCGGTGTCTCAACTTTAACGTTATGCCCTTCCTTTTATGAGTTATATAAGCTCTTTGAGGACTGTTTTATTTTTGTCTTTTTAACCCTAGTGTCCAAGACATAGGATACTTAATAAGTGTTGGGATTAATTTGATGGATTGAATTAAAATACACACTCATTCACTACATTATTTGTCTGTTGTATGAAAACCTTTATTTTTACAAACCCGCTGCAATGGACTGAACATTTCTCTGCACTAAATCACATCTATTGGTGTACAAGTCTTATCCCCTCTATTAGATAGTAAGCACCTTGAAGAGAAGAGTTTGTGTGACTCCAAGTTTGACTAGGTGGTGCAGTGGAATTAGGAAGCCCAAGGAGTCTGGGTCTGGAATTAGGAAGACCTGAGTTCAAATTCAGACTCAGACACTTGTTAAATGTGTGACCTTTGGCAAGTCACTTAACCTCTGTCTGCTTCAGTTTCCCCAACTGTACAATGGGAATAATAATAACACCTGCCATGGTTGTTAGAGGGCTATCTATAAAGTGCTTAGTGCAGTACCTGGTATTTAATAGTAGGTGCTCAATAAATACTTATTCCCTTTCTTTTCTTTGTTCCTTCTGGAATCCCCAGAGAGTCCATGCCATAAAAGTGTTTGTTGAATTGAATTCTCCTTATTCACTACCTTCTTTTTTGAAGTAGTAAACTTTGAAAAATTAGGGAAAACACCTCTTTCCTTAGCTTTATTCATTTAAAAAATTTCATGGGATATTGAGCAACTATAGTGTATGAATTTAACAAGTAAAATAGGCACAGTAAAATCCATTTCTTTTTTTTTTTTTTTTTAAACAAATACTTTATTAACTTCTGTTTTACATCATTCATTTCCGCCAGATTTTGAGTTACAATCATTTTCCCCCATTATTCCCCTACCCAACCTCCCAGAATAGCAGTCCCACAAGATATCACTTCCTCCAATCTGCTCTCTCCCATACCTTCTCCCATACCCCCATCGACTTTTCCATTAGAGGAAGATGAATCTTTGTGTCCCAATGCCTGCACATCTTATCTCCCAATTATAGGCAAAAGAGTATTAATAATAGGATTTATATATATATTTGAAACATTTAATGTTACGACCTCGAATTTCAGATCCATTTCCTTCCTCCCTTGTCACCCATTCCTTCTTGGGATATAAGTAATTCAGTATATGTTGTACATGTCTAGCTATGCAAAACATTATCATAGTAGATATATTGTTCAAGGCTGCTTGTAATTCCCTCCCACTCATCCCACCCCCCACCTGGTCCATTCCCTACATGATCCTGTCCCTCTTCTATAGTGGGTACTTCCAACCTCCCCTCACCCCAAGGATGCCCTCCTCTCATCCCCTTCCCCCTATCCTGCTGCAGGTTGAGATATCCCATTTAGTATGTATGTCATTTTCTCCCTGAACCAAATTCAATGTGAATGTGGTTTTGCCTTTTTAGCCTTCCTTATTCTCCCCCTCCTTGCACCCACTTCCCCTACATGGGATAGTTTACCCTACCATGTCTCTCCCCATCTCCTCTTGCCACTTTCCTCTCTCGCCTCATAATTTCATCCCTTGAGTATTCTCCCTTCCCAACAAAATCAACCTATGCCCTCTATCCATATATAACTGTAACCATATACACACACATTCACATATGTATTCGTATGACCACACCCCCTTCTTCCATTATTTTCATAGTGGGAAAGATGTCATCAGTCACAGATATTGCTTTTCCATATAGGAATGTAAATAGTTCAACTTTGATAAGTTCCTTTTGATTTCTTTTCCCTGATTACCTTCTCAGGCATCTCTTCTTTCTTGTGTCTGGATGTCAAATTTTCTATTCAATTCTGGTTTTTTCCTCAAGAATGCTTGAAAGTCCTCTATTCCACTGAATGACCATATTTTCCCCTGAAACAAAATACTCAGTTTTGCTGGGTAGGTGACCCTTGGGTTCATTCCCAGGTCTTTTGCCCTCTGGAATATCATATTCCATGCCCTTCGATCCCTCAGTGTAGAAGCTGCCAGGTCCTGGGCTATTCTGATTGTGTTTCCACAATATTGAAATTGTTTCTTCCTGGCTGCTTGTAGTATTTTCTCCTTGATCTGGGGATTCTGGAACCTGGCTATAATATTCCTGGGAGTTTTCTTTTTGGGATCTTTTTCAGGAGGTGATCAATGGATTCTTTCAACCTCTATTTTGCCCTCTGGATCTAAAACATCGGGGCAGTTTTCCTTGAGAATTTCTTGAAGGGTGATTTCTAGGTTCTTTCTTTGATCATGGCTTTCAGGTAGTCCAATAATTTTTAAATTGTCTCTCCTGGATCTATTTTCCAGGTCAGTGGTTTTTCCATGAGATATTTCACATTGCCTTCTAATCTTTCGTTTGTTTGGATCTGCTTAACAGCATCTTGATTTCTCATAAAGTCATTAGCTTCCATTTGCTCCAGTCTAACTCTGAAGGAATGAATCTCCTCAGTGAACTTTTGAGATTCTTTTTCCATCTGGCAAATTCGACTTTTTAAGGCATTCTTCTCCTCGTTGCCCTTTTGGGCCTCCTTAGCCATTTGAGTTAGTCTATTTTTTAAGGTGTTGTTTTCCTCAGTCAGGCTGTTGACCCTCATTTCATACTTTTTCCTGCATCCTTCTCATTTCTCTTTCCAATTTTTCCTCCACTTCTCTTATTTGATTTTTAAAGTCCTTCTTAAGGTCCTCTATGGCCTGCAACCCGCTCATGTTTTCCCTGGGGCTTTTGGAGCAGGACTTCTGACCTCACAGTCCTTTTCCCGCTCTATGCCCCAAAATAGGAGTCTAGGGTTGCATTTTTCTGTTTCCTTTGCCTTGGCATGTTGCCACTTAATTGCTTGACTTTTGGGCTTGTTGCCACACTATGGCTTTAAGGCCAGATAGAGGAATTTTCGTCCCGAACGTGTGGGGGCAACTTCCGTTTCTGGCAAGCTGTAAACCCACCCACAACTTCCACCCTAGATCACAATCCAGATCCAGGGAGGTTAAAGCAAGAGCGATTACCCCCCAAGACTGATCGCTAGATCTCCCCACGATTTGTAGGCTGGGAGCCGGAAATGCCTCTGAAAACTACACAGTGGCGTGTCTCCTCAGCAGCTTCTAGCCCCCAGGGGAGGGAGCTGACGCATTCCCCAAATACAGGTCCCAAAGTCCATAGGACACTAACCTCTTACTTTGTCCTAGGCAAGTCTATGTTGATAATTCTGGCGTCTCCACAGTTCCTGGTGTTCTGGGGTTCCTCCAGCCGGCTGCTGGCCCTGCCGCCCTGGGGCTAAAACCTCGGCTCACTTGGACCTGGGCTCGGCTCGGCTCCTGCGCTCTGCGCGCTGCCGGCTCCCAGACCACTGCGCTGTTCCTTCCTGCAGGGTGCTGGGCTGACCTCAGCAGGAGGTTAGCTTCTCTGTGTCGTTCTGTGGGTGCTGGGGCTCCAGAAGATTTTTAGAGTCCTTTTTTACATAGTTTGTGGAGAATCTGGGGGCAGAGAGGCTTGGACGAGCTGTTTCTACTCCGCCATCTTGGCTCCGCCCCCCAGTAAAATCCATTTCTGATGAACTGAGGGAAGATAAATCTGATTTTGGAAAAGGTATAAGTTGCCCAAAGAACATTCAAGGAAATGAAGTCACAGAAGTTACTGGCTAACCAAATCATTCCAAATAAAGGTTATACCAAATTTGTTTGGCAAAGAGTAATTATATTTAACTCACATTGTATAAATGGTGCTTTTAGTCTGTTGGAATTACAAAGTTTAAAAGCTTCCCAACCCCAGCTTGTTCATATTGTCAATTTGTCTATCAAGCCCTTTTCTCATAGTTACTATGCGAGTAATTTTTAGCTTTCCCTGTTCAAATGGCAACAAAATCCAGAAAGTTAGATGTCAGTGAGGTTCATACATTATATATCACCATGATCCAATGAACTTTAGCTGGTATACACAGTCTACAATTCTCAAGCCTTTTGCTCATTGTTGTGATGGTGACTTAGGGCAAAGCCAAAGTTTAGCTTACAGGCAGAAGTCAACATTTTCTATAAATGAGTTGGCTACCACTCTTGATTCTCTTTCTATCCACTTTCTCTCACCCAATAACAGAGGATTCTAGAGCCATTTGCAAAGGATAAGCATCCCTTGAGGGCTCTGCAGGACACTATGGTTGTCAGGCCATGGTGCCCACCATCTAGCCTTGTGAAGCCATCTATATGTATGGCTGAGATATGTGCCAAGAAGCTCACATACTAAAAGCTAGGTATATACATGCCATTCATTGTCTTCCTTGGACTAGGTAGGATTTAGGAAACTGGGATTGTCTTACTAACAGATAAGTTCCTCTTCAAGTTTCAGTTTCCTCATCTGGAAAACAAGCATATTGGGCAAGAGTTCTCTGAGGTCCCTTTAGGATTTAAAATTCTATGATTCTATCATCATAGAAAAATAGTGAGTAACTGTAACATCATTAGTCTATCTCAACATATGTCTTACTATAAACATTTTTAACAGCAGTTTTGACTGCAAACATATTTTTAAGGACACTGGCTTTATTTAGTTCCAAGTCACAGGATTGTGCTTTTTTCCCCCCATTATCTATTACAAATAGTACAATCCTTATCTAAATATGGTATATTTCCTTCAAGACCCTTTGAATTTTTCATTCTATCTGACTCAGTATAGTTCCCTTTGTCTTAACTATTTCACAAAAAGTCTATTGATAAAAAATGTTACAACGCCTCACCTTTTCTGCCTTCACAATTTTTTAATGTTCATTTATTTCCTTTTTTCCATGAGAACATGAATATATCTATTACTTACATATATATTTTCAAGTGGAAGCATGTCATAGGGATTGTTCCTAGAGAACTGGACTGGGAACCAGAAAAAGCAGGAGTCTGGGGCTTATATAATTATAGATATTTAATATGTATACACAGAAATATTTATAATGGAAAACTTTTAGACCATCATCTTTCTGGGTGATGTTGTACAAGTTATAAACCTCTGGTGCTTTGATATAAACACTGTCTAAAAAACATTCTCTTTGGAGGCCCCACTCTGCTAGAGAGAGATCTGTTTATTTTGCTGTTAACCAGACATTGAAAGATCTGTTCTAAACCATTTACTTGTATACAGGCAGTATAGTCCTCTGTCTTGAACATTTCACAAAAAGTCTGTTGATTAAGGATATGTCACAACGCCTCACCTTTTCTGCCCTCACAATTATTGAAATTTTTAATATTCATTTCTTCCTTTTTTAATTAACATTTTTTTTGCTTTTTTGGTGGGGAGGGGAGGGCAATGGGGTTAAGTGACTTGCCCAAGGTCACATGGCTAGTAAGAAGTGTCTGAGGCCGGATTTGAACTCAGGTCCTCCTGATTCCAGGGCCGGTGCTCTATTCACTGCACCACCTAGCTGCCCCTCTTTCTTTTTTTTCCATGAGAACATGAATATATCTATTACTTAAATATAACCATTTACTTGTGGATCCAGAATTCCAACTAAAGCCACTGATCTTAGACCTTTTTAGATTGGTGTGGTATAATGGAAAGATTTCAAGTCCAGAGATCTAGGTTTAAATCCAAACTCACACTTAAATACATGAGACAAAATCTCTGAGCCTAAGTTTGCTGATCTATGAAATGAGGATACATAACACTACCTATCTCAGAGAGTTGTCCTTTACATATCCCTATGAATATGAGTCATGATTATTTCTTAGTTTAGGAAAAGTACAATTTGTGAAGCTTACATCTCTTATAAAAACACTCAGAGGAGTTAGAATTTACCAAAAATACCCAAACACCCAAACAAACAACTCCAGTTGCTTTAAGTTTTTTCAGTATTTGTTATTCTCTTTGCCTAAAAGACATTTTGCAGCTTGCAACCAATATAAGGAAATAGTATTTTCCACTTTTGGCAAACAGTCATAGTCTTATTCTCCTGCAACCTCTCTCCTAAATGAGAATCAGTTTTTCAAATGTAAATATCTCTGTATAGACACATCAGGTATTTATAATTATGTATACCAGGGTTATCCTTTCTTTTCTAAGTCATTTGCAGGGCCGTCTCTAGTCTTCCTGATCTCTATCTGGTCACTGGACCCAGATGGCTCCAGAGAAGAAAGTGAGGTTGGTAACTTTGCACAGCCCTCCCTCACTTAAATACAATTCACTTGCAAGTCATGGCATCACCTCCCTGATGTCATGGTCCTCTTCAAGAACGAAGAACAAACAATGAGAAGTCATTTACCCTCTACCTTCTTCTCCAGGGGATAAAAGATTACAAGTCCTTTTTGTCAAATTGGCCTCTTTGCATTAAAAAAAAACCTGATTTCCTTTTTCCTGTCCTCTCTGTAAAGGTGAGACTTTTAAATCACTAGCTGTCTTCTATCCTCACAAGTTCTGGGGGCCCTTCTTTCCTTGACATTTCTCTTGTCCAGTCCATCTGAGACTTAAGTAGTTGGAGGAAACCAGCTACTCTGGGAGGTGGGATGGCGGGGGAAGAAGAGGGAAGACCCTTCCTACCTTGCACCTTTTCCCATCCCAGTCAGACTTCATGACTGACCACATGACATGAATGAGAAGGGAGTCCCCAATTCTATTTCTTCCAGTGAGATGAGGAATAATCAGGTCTTATCATCTGTCTTGCAACTGCCTACTAAAGTCCTTTAGGCCTTACTATTAACCCTAATCTCTTCAGACCCCTGGACAAGGTATCTGACTTGTTGATGCAGCCTAAACACCCCTGGGCCTTGCCATCCACCCTGCTTCTGAGCCTTGGAACTTCTGGGCATTAATCTCTATCCTAGAGATAAAGTTTCTTAATCAGAAGGTTGAAAACAAAGACTTTTACTTTTTCTGTCTGTATCCTCAGGGATTAACTAAGTGCTCAGCACACAGCAAATGATAAATAAAATAATTTTCATTGATTAATATATTTATACAAGTTATCCCTGTCTATAACAGAGGTTTCAAAGACAAGACAGGATGCATAAAAGCCTGCAATATTCCCAAGAGCAGCCTGCAGCAGATTAAAATGTAATTTGGAAATATTTAACAAAATAAAACACAGATAATATCACATTGTAAAACTAAGTCAATGTATGGTTTATAAAGACTCTTATGCATGATTTAGTGGCTCCCATTTTTATTTGAGTCTGACACTGGCTTATAACAAAATATTATAATCTAAAAGTATTATACTACTCCATTTAAAAATATATTGAATGCCTTAGTAAAATTACTTAGGACTATTGTAAAAAGTTATGCTTATCTTAAAATGTTGCTGAACATTCTTATTATATGGAATTCTTGAATTCAAGAAAGTATTATTCTCTTTAATAGAAAGTTATTTCCTCATCTCAGCTTGGGCATAATTGGAATTACATCCACCAGGCACCATGACAAATCTGAGGACTATATAACTGTTAATTATGGCCTAAACTGTCCTTATAATAATGCATTTGTCCTATTATCTTGCTTATTAGATCATCATAATGTAAACTATACTAGCATGGACACCTTAATGAGAGAAATTTTTCTCACTGGTCAAAATTTTTTCACTTATTGATTTTTCTGAATCTCACCTCCCACCCCAAAAGATCATAAATTACCAATTTTGATCTAGAAGAGACCCTTGGAGGCCATCAGGCCTATACTCCTTTCATTTTATAGATAAGGAAACTGAAGCACGTAGGAGTTACTTGTCCAGGGTCACAGACTTATGAATGTCCAAGACAGGATTTGAACTGACATCCTTCTGACTTCAAGTCAACCTATCAATTATGCCATGCTAATTTTAAAGTAATCCCAATTTCAACATTACTTATACAATAAAACAGTATCCCAAATTGAGGACGCTAAAGAAGAAATCCACTAATATATGTAATCCTCTTCCCAATTGATATAGGGTTCTCTCCTTATTGGTGGAGATGAATGTCTTGCTTTGAGTTGGGGGGGTGGGGTGACAAAAGCCCAGAGAAGAGATCTCTTCAGTAGCTGTGGAGTCAGTGCTTCAAGTGTGAAGTCTCTTTTGGGCACATCTGGCTTCTAGAGATGGACCAGGTCCACCCCGCTTCAGGGAACTAAAAGAAAAAACTCAGGGTAGGGCATTAATCTCCATCAATAATGAAAGCATCCTATACCAATGACCTTTGAGACTGGGGTCACATATATAATGATAAATGGCTCTTTTTCTCTTTCTTTTAGACTGGGTCTACCTGTCTCCCCCAGGATGAAGGTGCAGTATTCACTCACAGGCCCAACCTCCTCAGTGCTAAGTATCACAGAAGCTTTGATATTCTCAGTCTTCAATCTGGCCTGATCTGGCCTTAGGCAGTCCAGTGTCTCCACCCCTTTCCCACTAAAGAGCAAATCAAATCAAAGACAACCTTTCTCTATGAATTTTCCCCTGACCCTTCATTCAACTTAAACTATAAACAAGCTCTGCCTCCTAAAATTTTTCAAAGAATTTTGCCTGGTCCTCTCCCTTGAACTTCCATAGTTCTTTGTATATAGTTTTCTCTCTCAGGAAGTAAAATTCTTATGAGCTGGGTTTGGGTTGTATTTAATTCTGTATCTCCAGTGACAATCCTTGTAACTCATTGGTATGGGAATACTGGTGTTTATATAGTGAATATGGAAAGTTAGACCTGGAGCAAAAAGATACTTAGATTTTAATTCCAGGGCTTATTCTGCTTAATTAGATGTAGGACCCTGGACAAATTATTTCAATTAGCTATGCTTTACTAATCTATATAAAATCAGAATACTATTTGAATGGACTTTTTCACAGTTATTGAGTAAAGCACTCTGTAAACAGTAAAGGGCTTTTTGGAGGTGAAATTATTACTACTAGAATTGAATCAAACCTTTTTCATATGCCTAACAGTCTCTGAAGCTGATGTATCACATATTTTAATAATTTAGAAAATTATCTTTAACATATCAAAGATAATTTTATATTCTGTTAGAATATTTTGAAACAATCTTAAAAGCAATCTAACATTGCTTTATTAAAAATAATAGAAGAAAACAGTAAAAGAGCATTGTTAAAATCATACCCATGAAATATGAACAGAATTGTAAAATTATAGAAGTACATATATATATATATATAGTTATACATGCATATGGATAAGAATATGGTAAAGATATTAGAGATAGCTCCAAGTTTTACTGCTCTGACACAAAAATATTTATTTTTGCATTTATTGCTTTCATTATTCAATTTTTGCTTTCTTTATCCCATTTAAAGTAATATGAATTTATTCATTGTACTTTCCTAATCCCAATTTGTTTCCTATAAGGAGAGAATAATTAGCAAGAAGGTTTTCAATAGTTAATGATATTTTCCTTTCCCTTTGTAACCAGAATAAGTTCAAGCATTGGCTTATGCGTATCATATATCAGCAAAATTTTAAATATTTTGGTCATTCTAAATCATAAGTCAAACCTCTAAATGGCCACTGGAAATAGAATCACATATAAATATGGTCCAGTTGGGATTCTTTAGGAGTAAGTGGCTTTGTACAGCCCCAAATTGAAGCGCATCCTAAAAGTTTCTCTGGCATTCAATGTTGCTTTTAAAAATGTATCCGTGTTCATATATATATATATATATATATATATATATATATATATATATATATATGTGTGTGTGTGTGTGTGTGTGTGT
>WOXC01012205.1:0-100157 GCA_011680675.1 Gymnobelideus leadbeateri
AACAGTATTCGTGTGGTGGTAGTGCAGTGAAAAGAATACTGAACTTGGAGTTAGAAGATCTGTGTCCAAGCCCTAACCTTGCCACACACTGGCTAGGTAGCCTTTGGCAGATCATCCTCTGCAAGCCTGTCACTTCACCTATAAAATGGGGCTAATAACAACTTGTGTGGTTCAGTTGAAATTCAGTAGGATTTAGAACCAGAAGATTTCAGTTTAGTCAGTCTGTTAGACCAGAATTTATTAAGCACTTCCTATATGCCAAGCTCCGTGCTGAGCTCTGTGGATATTAAAAAAGTCAAAAGACAATCCCTGCCCTCAAGGAACTCACATTCTAAAGAAAGAGACAGCATACAAGCAAATGCTATATGAACGAATGAGCTGTAGACAGGAGTTACTGGGGATTATCTCAGAGGGAAGGCACTGAGAATAAGGTTGATTAGGAAAGGTTTTCTGCAGAAAGTGTGGCTTTACCTGAGATTTGAATGAAGCCAGAAGGTGATGAGGAGGAGGGAGAGTGTTCCAGGCATGAGAGACATTCCGTGAAAATTCGATGGAGGGCCTTGTGTGAGAAGCGATGAGGTCACTGGATCACAGAGTACACAATGAGGAGAAAGGTACAGGGGCACTGGGAAAATCGAAAAGGAGCCCCACCCCATCAGGAATGACCTAAAAAGACAAAGGATTTTATATCGCCTCAAATCTCTGTGCCTGTATGACTTTGAGCAAGTCCCTTCCCCTCCCTGGTTCTCAATTTGCTGGTCTATAAAAGGAGAGGAGTGAACTAGGTGACCTCTGAGGAGGCCCTTTCAACTCACTGTCAAGGATTCTATGGTCCTCACAGGGCTGTTCCGGGGAAAACACTTCTGTGTCACGTGCTGTGCCAATGGTGGCTCTTCTAAAGACTGTCTTGAATTCCAAAGGGCCCATGATGAAAAATGCTGTCTGCCCCCAGAGAGAGCTGATGAGTTTGGAGTGCAAACTGCACCATAATTTTCTCACTTTATTTCTTTTTCTTGCACTATGGCTAGTATGGAAATAGGATTTACTTGATTTTACATGTAATAATATCATATCCCGGGGGTGGCTCGGTGGCGGCAGTGAATAAGAGTGCCGGCCTTGGAGTTGGGATGACCCGGGATCGAATCCGGACTCAGAAAATGAGCACCCACACATAAATAATGACTAGCCCTGTAAGTTACTTAACACCAATTGCTTTAAAAAATAATGTCATATCCCTTGCCTTCTCAAGGGGTTGGGGAGAGGTGGGAAAGAGGAAGAGAATTTGGAACTCGGATTTAAAAAAAATGAATGTTAAAAATTTTTTTACGTGTAATTGGGAGATATTTAACAAAATGAATAAAAATATATTTAAAAAAAAGACTGTCACTGACCTCCAGGAGAGGATACAAGGTGGCATGCAAAGTCTAAGGAACTCTTTCTTTTGGAGGACTCCCCCACTAGATGGCATTTGAGGTGGGCCTTAAAGGATGAGTAACAGTCCACCAGATAGATGTGGGAGAGTGCTGGATGTGGGTCAGAAATGGCAGTTTAGGATTAGTTCCATTTGACTGGTACATGGAGAAGACAGGTACAGAAGGTGAGGATTTGAAAGATTGGGTGAAGAGTGATTGCAGCGACAGCTAGGTGGCGCTGCAGTGTGCCAAGTACTGGGCCTGGAGTCTGGAAGACTCCAGTTCAACTTGGCCTTGGGGGCTTACTAGCTGTGAGACCCTGGACGAGCCACGTAACTTCTGTATGTTTCAGTTTCCTCATTTGTAAAATGGGGATAACATAACAGCACCTACCTCCCAGGTTTGCTCTGAGGATCAAATGAGGTAATGTCTGTAAAGGGCTTAGCACAGTGCCTGGCACACTGTAAGAGCACACCCTTCCCTGATCAGCTGGGCACTTTCCTGCTGCAAATTTATTTTTTTTAATGCTTAAAATATTGCTTCATGGTCCATAGATTCATAGATTATTAAAGCTTGGAAGAGAATTTTGAGATTAGTTAGCCTGACTCCCTCATTTCATAGATGAGAAAACCGAGGCTCAGACTGGCTGAGGCTCAGACACAGCTAGTCAGTGACAGAGACTCACAGCCAGGTTTGCCAGCTGCTTCTTCACTGTTTTTCCCTATTCATGCCACTTGGACCCAAATTAGGTGAATTGCAGCAGCAATTATACATCCAGAAGCATACTTCTAGATGGACTCAAGTTATTGCATTTTGAATTTGAATATGTTTGTTGAAAAAGACATTTGGATATGGAGTCCTAAGTCCTGGGTTTAAATCTCCACTTGGATTCTTACCAACTGTGTCTATGGCTCTCAGTTTCTTTGTCTGTAAAGTGATGGGGTTGGACTAGATCAAAGGTGTCAGGGACTGACATAGTAGCCTGCACATCCCTAATACTGCTGAGAAATAAATTTTAAAAATAAATCAAAATACGATAAAACAGATTCTGATAATTTGTGGTTTTCTAAGTTATGTGGCCATTTCTCACCACTGGACTAAATGACTTCTGAGGTCCTCTTCAACTCTAAGTCTCTGATCCTAAGCCACTTCCCCTTCTCTGAGCCTCAGTTTTCCTATGTGTAAAATAAGGAGGCTGGACTCATCGATCTCAGAGGTCTTTTGCATGATAGTGTGACCACACAAGCATGCCTATGGGGAGACACATACACATTGATGCTCAAAAGATGTTAATGCAAAAATTGAGCTATTTGTTGTCACCCACAAATTGCTTGGAAAGAATTAAAAAGCTCAGAAGGAAAAGTCTAGATGAAAGGAGATGAAAGAACTTGAAAAAATTGCTTCTCTCAAATGGCGCACTCAGTAACCTGGGCATTCGGGGGGTGCATTATGGGGTGCTAGCTGTGAATATTGTTATCTCGGAAGAGAAGGACTTGTTCCAAGACAAATAAAGATACTGTGTGAAGCAGTTTAGTCCCAGGGGACCCTTTTCCCTGGAGCAATTTAATAGGAGGTGAGGACAGCAAGACATCACTCACACCAAGGCAGCACAACTGGGATCTGGTTGATGGAATACCCACACCAGAGCATTTCTGGATGCAAGAATGGTCTGTGCTAACAATAACTAGCTTTTTGAAGCTATGAACAGCTCAGAAAATGAATATGAGTTCCTGCAGCATAGAAATGAGGAAGTTCCATTTCGGGGGGATCATTTTTCTCTGTCCTGAAAGAGAATAGCCATGGTATACAGAAGGGAATGAAAAAAGCAGGCTCAGAAGGGGCATGCATATCAAGGCAGCCTAAAGCTGTAGCCTGCTTGTCTGGTTGAGTGAGGAACCGACGGTGCTCCCAAACAAAGTTTCATGTCTTCTCATTTAAGGATGACCTTGTTGAGAAGACCAAACAGGGGAATGGCAGGAGCACTGAATTAGGAGCCAGGAGATTTGGGATTGAGTCCTAGCTCAGATGCTAACTAGCTGCATGATCTTTAAGTCTCCTTGCCTTTCTAAGTCTCAGTTCTCTGATCTGCAAAACAGGAAGAATATTTGCCCTAAGGATTGGTGAGAGGAGCAAATGAGACTGCATCACAGGAAAATGAGCTCTCCAGCTGGAAGTAACCTTAGAGCTGGGGGCGGGGGTGGGGGAAGGGAATAAGCATTGATGTATAAACATCTACCACATGACAAGCACTTTGTTCAGTGCTTTACCTGTGATCTCTCCCATTAGACTGGGAGCTCCTTGATGACAGAGACCATATTTTTAGTTTTCTTTGTATTCCCAATGCTTATCAAAGTACCTGACACAGAATAGATGCTTAATAAATTCTTAATGACTGACGTGTATTGATTTAGTAATATGATTTTGGATAGTGTTGTTTTTCAAATGACTAATTAATTGTTTTTACTAATGTGGAATCATCCTTGCATTCCTGGTATGGTTTCACCTTGACAATATTGAATGCTTCTTTGGATATGCCATATTTTAGCAAAAAAAGAGTTTGGTAGAGTGTTTTCTTTCTTAATTTCTGAGGATAATTTGTGATAATATAGATGTTTTTCCTTAAAATTTTAATAAAATTCTCTTCTAAATCCAACTGAATTTTTTTTTTTGCTTTTTTTTTTTGGAGGTCAATTGGGGTTAAGTAACTTGCCCAAGGTCACACGGCTGGGTTTTTGTTTGTGTGTGCATTAAGTGTCTGAGGCCAGAACCGAACTCAGGTCCTTCTGACTCCAGGGCTGACGCTCTACTCACTGCGCCACCTAGCCACCCCGAACTGAATCCTTTTTTAGCTACTTTGGTTGCCCTTTCCTATTGGTTATTTAAGAACTTTATTTGGTGTTCTGTTCATTTGGATTATTTTATACTTTTGTAGACAACCCCCTATTTCTTTTAAATTTTCAGTTTTGCTGGCATATAATTTCTCCCGTCCTATGATTTCACTTTGTTCATTTTGAAAATTTTGTTAATTAGACTTTTCTCCCTTTTAAAATCAAGTTCATTAAAGGTTTATCATTTTGTTAGTCTTTGCGAAGAACTAGCACTTAGTTTTATTTATCACTCCCATAGTCTTTTTCCCAAAATTTATCTATTTTTCCTTTAATTTGCAAGATCTGTCGTCTTCTGTGTTTATTTTTTTCCATTGGTTTTCTAATTATTTCAGACTGCACATTTAGTTCACTAATGCTTTCTTTTTCTTTTAGAAAAAAATATAGTCCTTGAGGTGTAATTTTTTGTTCCAAGAACTGCCTTGGCTCCATCCCAGAACTTTCGGAGTTTTTTTTTTTTTTCATGATCTTTGTCTTTCGCATAGTCCTTAAATTTTTCTGTGTTTTGTTCTTTGACCTAGTCATTATTCAGAATGTCATTATTAAGTCTCCGTTTAGGTCAAGTTCTTTTGCTTGTGTCCCTCTATTGATTTTGATTGTGCTATTGTTTGTAAAGGATGTTTTCATATTTCTGGTTTTTTAAACATTTATTTACAGTTTCTGTATATGTTGTCTATTTTTGTTAAGGAGCTGGGTAGTCCTGAGAAAAAGGATATGATTTAATGTTCCCATTCCAAAGATGTCATTATGATTTTCATCTCTAAATTCTCCAGCAGTTTATTCTATTCTCTGTGCTCAGTATTGTTTACCTTTATTTACCTATAGAATATAGATTTGCCTGAGAAGGAATATTAAAGTCAGCTACTATTAGTGTGTTGCTTTATCTTTTTTGCGATTTAGTTAACTTTTCCTTTGTGAGTTTAGATGTCATACCATTTGGCGCATATATGTTTAGCACTGATGTTGTTTCATTATTCATCTTCATAAATTTATATATCTGTCTATCATCTCGCTCTTGAGCTCCAGTCTCACATCAGTAACATCCTATTGGACATCTCAGACTGAATGTGCCAGAAACATCGCAAACTCAGCTGAATACATATTTCTCCTCAGACCCTTCCCTCTTTCCAACTTTCCTGTCACTATTGAGTGTACTACCATCCTCTCAGTCCCATAACCTTTGTGTCTTCCTCAATTCCTCAGATATATTCACTCCACCCATTCATGGCTGTTGCCAAATCTTGTCATTTCCTCCTTCACATCCCTATTCTCCCTTATTTTCATTCACAAGGCTCCCAACCTGGTTCAGGCTCTCATCAATCCTAGTTGGACTATCACAATAGCCTTCTGGTTGGTTTCCCTATCCCAGGTCTTTATTCTCTCATATCTCTCCTATACATTTCTTCGCAAGTGCACATGAGAGAGACACAGAGGGAGAATGACAGGAAGAACAAGAATGAGAGAGAGAGAGAGAGAGAGAGAGAGAGAGAGAGAGAGAGAGAGAGAGAGAGAGAGAGAGGGGGGTGGGGGTGGGGGAGAGATCATTTTCCACCCCAGTAAATATCCAAAGTCACTTCTGGTTCCACAACCTCTTAAAGCACCTTTTGCCATCACACATTTCAAGCATTATGACCAGGAGTAGGCTCCCTCATGTTTACACCTAGTCACATGGAAAGGAACCCAGTGGAGGGGAGGTAGACTGGTAGATGAATATCTTTGAACAGTCCAAGAACTGGCTCACATAAGCCATTCTACCTCAATTCTACTTGGATAATCTCTCTCTGGATATGTTTGAATTTACTTTAGTTTCTCTTTGGCTTTTTGTGTTGGTGTCTTTTTGCTGCTCTTTTTCTGTCCTCCCAACTCTTTTGCCTTTTCATGTGTCTCTTTTGTGTGTTCTTTTCAGTCTCTCTCTTTTCTGCCCCCTCAATTTCATTACTCCATTCTGCTTTTCTCCCTTAAGGGTCATAATGTAGAAAATATGTTTTTCTTATTTGTTGTAGTTTATTGAATGACTTTATGCTCTAGATTTAAGAGCTAGATAAGAAGAAATGTTTTATTTTTCTTTTGACTGCTCACCTCTTCCCTCCCCCCAAAACAACTAAGAACTATTAAAAAAAAAAACTTAGGGGATCCTTAATTGTTTTTTTCTCTCATGTTTCAGTGCCTCTACTTTCTCATAGTCTAAGGTTATAAAAAAACTTGTCAGGTAATTATATTGGGTTTAGAGGGCTAGTCACTGTGTTGGGCTTATCCCTGATTCCCTAAATGTATTGTAATATTTGCAAAATGATCAAATTAGAGTCTCAAGCAGCAAGTTCATTGACTAGTTGATTTCTGGTGAGTGTTGCTTATAATAAATCGCCATAAAGGAGATATATTTTACAACCATAGATGGGGAGGAGTTCATGACTAAACAAGGGATAGAGAAGAGCAGAGAGGATAAAATGGACAATTTGGGGTCAATTGAATTGATGAATCACCCCATTCCTCTTAAAGTAGCTAAAAAGATACTCTGACCCTGATAACTCTATCAGGTTAGAATATCTTTGTTGAATTAATCAATTTGCCATAGGCATTAACCTAGTACATTCCCTGTTACACCCCTGTGGATAGCCAATAGCCAATTTGGATTGTAGCATTTCATTGGGAATCCAATAAGAAGTGAGGCAAAGGGGAGCAGAGTCAAGATGGTGGAGTAGGAACAGCACTTCTGCAGAGCTCCAGCTCACACCACTTCAAAATTATGTTATAGGGGGACTCTGGGCAACCTCTGGAGCTCTAGAACCCACACAATGACACAAAGAAGCTAACCTCCCACTGAGGACAGCCTGGCAGCCCAGCAGAGAGCGGCCAGCTCAGCACTCTGTGAGCCAAGCCCAGGACCGTGTGAGTCAGAGGTTTTAGCCCCAGGGTGGCAGGACCAGCAGCTGGCTGGAGACACTCCAGAACACCAGCAGCTGTGGCGTTTCCAGAATTACCAACAAATAGATGCCACAAAGTGAGAGGTTAGTGTGTATGGACTTTGAGACTCATTAGTTGGAAGAGCATGTTGGCCTCTTTCCCTGGGTGTGAGAAGCTGCTGAGAAGCTTAAGCACACCCGCAGACACATTCAGCAGCTTCAGTTCCTGACCTGCTAACTGTAGGGAGATCCAGTGATCAGTCCGGGGGGTAATCACTCTCACTTTAACCTTCTTGGATCTGGATTGCAGTTGGGGTGGAGTTCTTGGGGTGTGTGACCAGCTTGCCAGAGTGTGTGGGGGCTTCAAAGATGGCACCCAACTAATGCTTCCAGCAGCTGAGAAAATCCCAGCGTTTGGGACAGAAGCTCCCCTGGCTGGTGGCAGAGTCCTACTGTGGCAACAAGCCCAAAAGTCAAGTAATTGAGTGGCAACATGCCTAAAAAAGGAAACAAAATAAACAGAAAAATTCAACATTAGACTCCTATTTGGGGGCAAAGAGGATCTAAGCATGGAACAGGAGGAGGACTGTGAGGTCAGAACTCCTGCACCAAAAGCCCCAAATGAAAATACGAGCTGGTTACAGGCCATAGAGGACCTTAATAAGGATTTTGAAAGTCAAATAAGAGAAGTGGAGGAAAAATTGGGAAGAGAAATGAAAATGATGCAAGAAAATTATGAAAGGAGAGTCAACAGCCTTATTGAGGAAAATAAGACCTTAAAAAATAGACTAACTCAAATGGACAAAGAGGCTCAAAAAGGCAATGAGGAGAGGAATGCCTTCAAAAGCCAAATTTGCCAGATGGAAGAAGAATCCCAAAGGCTCACTGAGGAGAATCTTTCCTTCGAATTTAGAATGCACCACAGGGAAGCTAGTGCTCTTAAACAGATCCAAACTAATGAAAGAATAGAAGGCAATGTGAAATATCTCATTGGGAAAACTGACCTGGAAAATAGATCCAGGAGAGATAATTTTAAAATTATTGGACTACCTGAAAGCCATGATCAAAGAAAGAACCTAGAAATCATCCTTCAAGAAATTCTCCAGGAAAATTCCCCTGATGTTTTAGAACCAGAGGGTAAAATAGAGGTTGAAAGAATTCATTGATCACCTCCTGAAAAAGATCCCAAAAAGAAAACTCCTAGGAATATTATAGCCAGCTTCCAGAATTCCCAGATTAAGGAGATAATTTTACAAGCAGCCAGGAAGAAACAATTTGAATATTGTGGAAATGCAATCAGGATAGCACAGGATCCGGCAGATTCTACACTGAGGGATCAAAGGGCTTGGAATATGATATTCCAGAGGGCAAAGGACCTGGGATTAAAACCAAGAATCTCCTACCCAGCAAAACTGAGTATCCTCTTTCAGGGGAAAATATGGTCATTCAGTGGAATAGAGGACTTTCAAGCATTCTTGATGAAAAAAACAGAGTTGAATAGAAAATTTGACATTCAGATACAAGAAGCAAGAGATGCTTGAGAACATAAACAGGGAAAAGAAATCATCATGAACTTACCAAAGTTAAACTGTTTACATTCCTACATGGAAAAACAATAACTGTAACTGATGAAACTTTTCTCAGTATGGAAATAGTTGAAGAAGGGTATATGGGCATATGAATACATATGTGAATGTGTGTATATATGTTTACAGGTATACATGGATAGAGGGCACAGGTTGAATGTAATAGGAAGGTGTGATACTTAAAAAGTGAAATTAAGAGGTAAGAGAGGAAATGGGGATGAGCTAGATTGGGGTAAAGTATTTCATATAGAAGAGGCAAAGGAAAATGGTTACAAGGGAGGGGAAGAGCAACAAGGAAAAACCTTATTCTCATTGAATTTGGATCAGGGAGAAAATGACATACATACTAAATAGGATATCTCACCCTACAAAAAATTGGGAGCCAGCCAGGAGAGAGACAGGTGAGGGACTAATGGAGGAGTTACTCCAGCATTTCCCCATTTCTGCCTTTTTTCTATGGAATATATTAATGACATGTTTAACATCAGAAATGAAAGTGCCAGGGGTGCCTTGAACACTTCAGTGTGATGCAGCTGTCTCTAATATTATCAACTAAGTCTTACCTGACTTCCTTTACTGTCTGGAGAGCCAGCAATTGTTTAATATTTTCAGGAGATCTCCTATGAATTCTATGTGATCCATTCTGTTATTTTGTGTATCTCTCTGTTTTGTCTATGTGTCTTTGTGAGAATGAGTGAGAGTAATTTGTCATTCTGTAAGATTTAAAATGCGGCTGGGCTGTGGAACTTTCCACGAAATGTTATCTCTTTCACTCCCCTTCTCCCTTCTTTCTCACCAGAAGATGAACAAAGAATTTTATTATTTTACAGGTTATAAAATAGTTATTGTAAGTTGAAGAGTGTAGGAGCAGTCAGGTTAGAATTAGAAAGAAATAAGGTATGTGTGATTTTAAAAGGGGATTTAATCAAAGTCCAGATGACAATAGGAAAAGCAACAAAGTTTAAGTATGTAGCAATGAGAGGAGCATGGGTAGAAAACTTAAGGTATAAATTATTTGCATGGAAGATGTGAACAGAAGTGTTAAGATTTTTAAAAGTTTAAAAATCTCCTCCTCTTGGGGTGGCTAGGTGGTGCAGTGAGTAGAGCGTTGGCCCTGAAATCAGAAGGACCTGAGTTCGGATCCGGCCTCAGACACTTAACACACACAAACAAAAAAAACCTAGCCGTGTAACCTTGGGCAAGTTACTTAACCTCAATTGCCCTCCAAAAGGCAAATAAAATAAATAAATAAATAAATAAATAAATAAACCGTCACATCAATCAAATCCATCATATCACCTGAAAAATATTTGGGGCAGCTAGGTGGCGCAGTGAGTAGAGCGTCGGCCCTGGAATCAGAAGGACCTGAGTTTGGATCCGGCCTCAGACACTTAACGCACACACAAACAAAAACCTAGCCGTGCGACCTTGGGCAAGTTACTTAATCCCAATTGCCCTCCAAAAAGCAAAAAAAAAAAAAAATCTCCTCCTCTTAATTCCACTCTGGCCACATGGAGTGAGGTGAAGGTGATAAGAAATAATAAGGGAATTTTTTCCCCTCAGACCAAAGAGGCAAACAGATGAACATTTGGGAATACACCTGTAGGTCAATTAAATTCACGTGAAAAGTAAAAAAGTGTCACTCCTAATAAGATAAAGATATTATACTGTTTGGCATTTAGGCAAATTAGGATATTTTCTAAGATCTGATAACAAACGTGAAGCTTTGGCTCTCTAGTGCGGGAGAAGGGATTCAGCGCCATTTCCAACTCCCTCTTTGTTAAAAGAGCCAAAGCTCTCACTTTCAAAGAAGCGTTTAAGGAGTGGACATAAATACAGCTAACTGGAGTAAAAGTTTTGTTAACAAAAAACATATATACAAAAATTCATTAAAGCCTCTCATCCCAGATTAGGCTAAAAGAGAGTGCTAAAGACTAATAAGGAATTTAAGTTACCCTCCCCAATCTGGCAAAAGGGAGGAAGCATACTAAAATTATCAAGGACCCCACAAGCAACAGCCCTGAGGCACCCTGAAGCCCACACCTCTAAGCAAGGAGATAGACTTCTCCAATTCAAACCCCTCCATCCACTATCAGGCTCTGCAACCGTGAGGAGAGAAGAAAAACCTCTGCACTTGATAAGCCCAATTTTAATAATTAATTTTTACAAGTTATATTTTGAAAATGAAATTGATGTTATAATGTCATGTGGGGATCATTTTAAACCAGAAATAGTGTTAGATAAGCAAATTTTTAATCTGAATTTTGTTGGAACTAAAAGATTAAAAACTTATTTATAAACAGCTATGTCACTTATATCTTATAATGTTTATATATGCCATATAGAAAATCAGGTATTTATTTACACCTCTACCTGAAGTTAGAGAGGAGGTTTCAACTAAAACAATTTGATCATCAGTTATTTGGAAGTTGTAAGAGTATTAATTGAGTCATTTTATTGTTTTAATGCTAAAAATTGTAAATTGTTGATTGATTAATCTATGTAGGAAGGAGACTGGGTGAAAACTTTATTTTAGATTAATTCTGCCCATTCAGAACATTCATCCTCCATGTGTGAGAGTTAGCAATGCAGGGGAATAAGCATTAACCCCCCAGTCTCTCCTGCTTAGAATCCATATCAATCTTACTTATGTTGTAAAACTGTCAAAAGCCCATGGAAACTATCTGTAGAGGCAAGGTCATTCTACCCAAGAAAGGAACTTGTTTTAATTGTAACTTGCGAAAAAAAAGTTACAAAATATTAAAAAGAAATTTGAGAAAGAATGAAATTCTTTATGTAGGAGAAACCTAGTTAATATTTATTGTTTATTACAGCTCCATGGGAATAAAAAATTTTAATTGTAATTGGCTTTGAGCCATGATTTGGTGAAAGAAAAGTTTTAACTACTTAAGGCTCACCTCAAGAAGATTCTAATATCAATAGTATTTTTTCCCAAATGCTTTATTAACTTCTGGTTTACATCATCCATTCCCGCCAGATTTTGAGTTACAATTTTCCTCCATTTTTCCCCTACCCACCACCCCAGAATAGCAGTCCCACAGGATATCCCCTCATCCAATCTGCCCTCTCCCATCTCTTCTCCCATACCTCCTTCGACTTTTCCATTAGGGCAAAGTGAATCTCTGTGCCCCAATGCCTGCACATCTTATCTCCCATCCCAAACGTTGGGGTCTTCTCAACTGCTGGAGGTATTTGTTGGGTGCCCTCCCTGAAGCCCCCACACACTCTGGCAAGCTGGTCACACACCCCAAGACCTCCACCCCAGACTGCAATACAGATCCAGGAAGGTTAAAGCAAGAGTGATTACCCCCAAGACTGATTGCTGGATCCCCCTACAGTCTGCAGGCCAGGAGCTGAAGCTGCAACTGAAGCTGCAAAATGGCAGCTGTGCTATGGCTCCTCAGTGGCTTCTCGCCCCCAGGGAAAGAAGCTGATATGCTCCCAAATACTGGTCCCAAAGTCCATAGTGCGCTAACCTCTCACTTTGTCCTAGGCATCTATGTGTTGGTATTTTTGGAAATGCCACAGCTGCTGGTATTCTGGGGTCCCTCCAGCCGGCTGCTGGTCAGGCTGCCTGAGGGCTAAAACCTCCAACTCCCTCCAGCCTGGGCTTGGCTCCCAGAGTGCTGTGCTGTCCACTCCCTGCTGGGCTGCTGGGCTGTCCTCAGCAGGAGGCTAGCTTCTCTGTGTCGTTTTGTGGGTTCTTGAGCTCCAGAGGTTATTCAGAGTCCCCTTTTACATAATTTTGAAGTGGTGTGGGCTGGAACTCTGTGGAAGTGCTGTTTCTACCACCAATAGCTTTTAAAAGTCTGTGATCAGATTCATTTATTATACCTTTTCTGGCTAAAACACCTTTTAACATCTAAAGAATTCTGCAATCAACTAGAAAATTAATAAGTTAATAATACTTTGGAGATTTATGTTACTTAAAGACATTTTGCTATACCTTTTCTTTATTCTGGAAAACTTTTTATTGTAGGTGGAATGGGACATAGGTGGATACAATAAATTAGATGATTCCAATTTTGTTGGCAACATCTAAAGCATTGTAGTATGGAGCAAGGTGGACACAGCCTTTCTTCTCTCCATCAGGCCGGATCCATTTGTTGACCTTGGCCATGTCGATGTCATACAGCTTCTTTACAGCCTGCTTGATCTGATGTTTGTTGGCCTTGATGTCCACAATGAATACTAGGGTGTTGTTGTCCTCAATCTTCTTCATAGCAGACTCAGTGGTCAAAGAAAACTTGACGATGGCATAGTGATCGAGCTTGTTCTGCCAAGAGGCACTCTTCCAAGTCTATTTGGGCTGCCTTTGAAGCCTCAGTGTCTTGGGTCTCTGGAAGGTGGGGGATGTTCAGATCTTCTTCTTTTTGTGGCTGTGGACACCCATCAGCACCACCTTCTTGGCCTTCAAAGCCTTGGACTTGGCTTCTATCTTGTGGGGGACAATGGCTTCCTTCTTCGCCTTCAGCGCCATCTTGGGGGAAAGGGGTTTGCTATACCTTTTTGACTAAAACACTTTGTGATATCTAAAGAATTCCACAATTATCTAGGAATTCAGTTATTATTATTACTACTACTCCTTATAATACAAAGCTTTTAGCTATGATATTACTGTTAAATGATTTTTTTCTTTTCCCTTTGATATTGAGTCAGATAGCAAATATTCATTGTACATATGCCAACATATTTGATACTGTTAAACACACTCAGAATACAGATCTTTTAAACCTCTTTCAGTAATTATACGCTCTTATAAGATAGAGGCCACTTTCTATATTGCAGTTCATTCTTCACTTCCTAGGCCTCTTTATCTAAAATATCGCGACTATTAATCAAAAGTTCGAATTTTTCCAACTTTTTCCCCCAAATATTTTTAGTACTACGTTAGCTTACTCTTATTTTTATCAAAATGCATATACTCGGGGTGGCTAGGTGGTGCAGTGAGTAGAGTGCCGGCCCTGGAGTCAGAAGGAACTGAGTTCAGATCTAGCCTCAGACACTTAACACACACAAACACAAACCTAGCCGTGTGACCTTGGGCAAGTCACTTAACCCCAATTGCCCTCCAAAAAGCAAAAAAAAATACATATACTCTATATAAATAATTCCATGTTACTAGGGAACAAGCTAGGCATATTCATTAAAAACTACCCTCAACATGTTGCCTTTATTACTTCTCCACTACTTTTCATTGACCAACATGGGATGGGTGTAACTCATTATTCTCCCTTTTGTACGTTATCATGTATGTATATTATAATAGAAACTTTTTTCTTCTTTTACTTTTGCTTCCCTTCAGATAGGGGACGCAGTAAAAAATGTGCTTATATGTTACAGTTTTTTGCTTCTATGGGCATTCTTACACAACTGAATGCTGGTAATGTTCCTGCCACTAACAATTTATTTCAATCTTTCTGTGATCATTTTAAAAATAATATTCATTACAGGCATAGCCCTTATAATAAAGATATTACACTCTACTTAGTAAAATATAAATGGGAGCAATTAGCTACTGCTTTATACACCCAAAATACATTAGTTAAATAAAAACATTGCTAAAAATGAGTATACACCAGCAGTAAAACAAAATGAAAGGTGCATACTCTCCCAAATGAAGGTAATGTGGGGATTTATTACTGTGGGGGAGGAGTTGTGCTTATTTATTTTCCAGAAGCTAGGGAATGACCAATGAGATCAGAACAGAAATGTCAGGGCATGTACTCCGAATCACCCAGAAAGATGAAAAAGCTTCAGCAGAAGAACTCACAGAGACAGAACATGGGAATAAAGAAGAAGAGGTCTCCTAAAGCAACCACTACACAAGAAAGCTGTGCCCCCATGGGGGCAGATCGAATATGTTTTTTTAAAGCAATTGGGGTTAAGTAACTTGCTCAAGGTTACACGGCTAGTCATTATTTATGTGTGGGTGCTCATTTTCTGAGGCCAGATTTGATCTCGGGTCATCCCAACTCCAAGGCAGGCGCTCTTACTCACTGCGCCACCTAGCTGCCCCTTTAGGGCAATTGAGGTTAAGTAACTTGCCCAAGGTCACATGACTAGGTTTTTTTTTGCTTGTGTGTGTTAAGTGTCTGAGGCCGGCTCCGAACTCAGGTCCTTCTGACTCCAGGGCCGGTGCTCTATTCACTGCGCCACCTAGCCGCCCCGAATATGTTTTTTTAAACAAATGCTTTATTAACTTCTGTTTCACATCATTCACTTCTGCCAGATTTTGAGTTACAATCATTTTCTCCCCCTGTTGTTCCCCTACCCACCCTCCCAGAATAGCAGTCCCACAAGATATCACTTCCTCCAATCTGCTCTCTCCCATACCTTCTCCCATACCCCCTTCGACTTTTCCATTAGAGGAAGGTGAATCTTTGTGTCCCAATGCCTGAACATCTTATCTTCCCATTACAAGCAAAAGAGTATTAACAACAGTATTTATATATATTTGAAACATTTAATGTTAAGACCTCGAATTTCAGATCCATTTCCTTCCTCCCTTGTCACCCATTCCCTCTGGGGAGATAAGTAATTCAGTATATGTTGTACATGTCTGGCTATGCAAAATATTATCATAGTAGATATATTGTACAAGGCTGCTTATAATTCCCTCCCACTCATCCCACCCCCCATGTGGTCCATTCCCTACATAATCCTGTCCCTCTTCTATAGTGGGTACTTCCAATCTCCCCCCCCTCCAAGGATGCCCTCCCATCCATCATCCCTCCTCTCATCCCCCTTCCCCCTATTCTGCTGTAGGTTGAGATATCCCATTTAGTATGTATGTCATTCTCTCCCTGAACCAAATTCAATGAGAATGTGGTTTTGCCTTTTTGCCTTCCTGTTCTCCCCCTCCCTTGCAACCACTTCCCCTTGCTTATTCTACATGAGATAGTTTACCTTACCCTGTCTCTCCCCATCTCCTCTTGCCACTTTCCTCTCTCACCTCATAATTTCATCCCTTGAGTATCTTCCCTTCCCACCAAATTCAACCTATGACCTCTATCCATATATAACTGTAACCATATACACACACATTCACATACGTATTCATATGACCATAGACCCTTCTTCAATTATTTTCATAGTGAGAAAGATTTCATCAGTCACAGTTATTGTTTTTCTATATAGGAATGTAAATAGTTCAACTTTGATAAGTTCCTTTTGATTTCTTTTCCCTGATTACCTTCTCAGGCATCTCTTGCTTCTTGTGTCTGGATGTCAAATTTTCTATTCAATTCTGGTTTTTTCCTCAAGAATGCTTGAAAGTCCTCTATTCCACTGAATGACCATATTTTCCCCTGAAACAAAATACTCAGTTTTGCTGGGTAGGTGACCCTTGGGTTCATTCCCAGTTCTTTTGCCCTCTGGAATATCATATTCCATGCCCTTCGATCCCTCAGTGTAGAAGCTGCCAGGTCCTGTGCTATTCTGATTGTGTTTCCACAATATTGAAATTGTTTCTTCCTGGTTGCTTGTAGTATTTTCTCCCTGATCTGGGGATTCTGGAACCTGGCTATAATATTCCTGGGAGTTTTCTTTTTGGGATCTTTTTCAGGAGGTGATCTGTGGATTCTTTCAACCTCTATTTTGCCCTCTGGATCTAAAACATCAGGGCAATTTTCCTTGAGAATTTCTTGAAGGGTGATTTCTAGGTTCTTTCTTTGATCATGGCTTTCAGGTAGTCCAATAATTTTTAAATTGTCTCTCCTGGATCTATTTTCCAGGTCAGTGGTTTTTCCCATGAGATATTTCACATTGCCTTCTATTCTTTCATATGTTTGGATCTGCTTAACAGCATCTTGATTTCTCATAAAGTCACTAGCTTCCATTTGCTCCAGTCTAACTCTGAAGGAATGAATCTCCTCAGTGAGATTTTGAGATTCTTTTTCCATCTGGCAAATTTGGCTTTTTAAGGCATTCTTCTCCTCATTGCCTTTTTAAGCCTCTTTTGCCATTTGAGTTAGTCTATTTTTAAGGTGTTGTTTTCCTCAGTCAGGCTGTTGACCCTCATTTCATACTTTTCCTGCATCCTTCTCATTTCTCTTCCCAATTTCCCCCCCATTTCTCTTATCTGCTTCTTAAGGTCTTCTGTGTCCCATAACCAGCTCGTATTTTTATTTGGGGCTTTTGGTGCAGGATTTCTGACCTCCCAGTCTTCCTCCTGTTCCATGCTTTGATCCTCTTTGCCCCCCCCCCAAATAGGAGTCTAATGTTGCATTTTTCTGTTTATTTTGTTTCCTCTGCCTAGGCATGTTGCCAGTCAATTACCTGACTTTTGGGCTTGTTGCCACAGTAGGACTTTGCCACCAGCCAGGGGAACTTCCGTCCCAAACACTGGGGTTTTCTCAGCTTCCACAGGTATTAGTTGAGTGGCCTCTCTGAAGCCCCCACACACTCTGGGAAGCTGGTCGCACACCCCAAGACCTCCACCCCAGACCGCAATCCAGATCCAAGAAAGGTAAAGCAAGAGTGCTTACCCCCCAGACTGATCGCTGGATCCCCCTACATTTCGCAGGCCAAGGGATGAAGCTGCAATGTGGCAACATGGAGCAAGTGGTGCTTCTTGCCTCAGGCGAAGCCTCAGCAGCTTCTTGCCCCCAGGCGAAGAAGCTGATGCGTTCCCAAATACTGGTCCCAAAGTCCATAGGGCACTGACCTTTCACTTTGTCCTAGGCATCTATATGTTGATAATTCTGGATACTCAACAGCTGCTGGTGTTCTGGGGTCCCTCCAGACGGCTGCTGGTCTGGCCGCCCTCACACTAAAACTGCGACTCAAGCAGGCCTGGGCTCAGCTCCTAGAGTGCTTCACTGGTTGCACCCTACTGGGCTGCAGCACTGTCCTCAGCGAGAGGTTAGCTTCTTTGTGTCATTTTATGGGTTCTGGAGCTCCATAGGTCTTTCAGAGTCATAATTTTGAAGTGGTGTGAGCTAGAGCTCCATGGAAGTGCTGTTTCTACTCCACCATCTTGACTCTACCCCCCACAGAATCCTATTTTGTTTTATTTTGTTTTTTGAGCTGCTTTGATTCTTTTTATTGCTTTATGGTTTTGACTTGGCATTAGGTTCCTGATGAAACGAATCTAAATTAATATCTGATATACTTTTATTTTCCTTGATTCCTTTCTGTATGTTTCTTTTTTGTTGTCTTTAACTGGGCAATGTGATGTTCAAGTTTTCTACTGCATGTGCCAGCTAGGTAGTGGTATAACCTTCTTTTTTTATTTGTTTATTTTTAGTTTACAAGATTCAATTCCATAGTTCCTTGAGTTTCAAATTTTCATTCCTTCCCTCCCCCCACTCCCCACGATGGTATAGGATCTGCAGATTCTTTCACATTAGACCTTAGTCAGATTACAAAGGCCTTTGTACTAGATGGAATGAAAAATGATAAAGAGGAAATAAAACCAAACAATGAAAAGAAAAAGATCAATTAGTTTGCTTCCGTCAGTATTTAAGCTCAGTTCTTTCTAGTTATTTCTCTGGATGTAGGCATTTCTCTCCTTCATGAGTCTTTTGTCAATGACTTATATCACTGCATTGCTGAGAAGAGTCCAGTCTGTCATAATTGGTCATCACACATATGTTGTGTCTGTGATTGTATACAAATTTCTCCTGGTTCTACTCTTCTCACTTAGCATCAGTTTGTATAAGCCTCTCCAGGTAAATATGAAAACCGTCTCCTCCTCGTTTCTTATAGCACAACAGTATTCCATTACATGCATATACCACACCTTGTTTAGCTATTCCCCAGTTGATGAGCACCCCTTTAATTTCCAATTCTTTGCAACCACGAAAAGAGCCGCTATCAATATTTTTGTACATATGGGTCTTCCTCCCACTTCTATGATCTCTTTGGTATATAACCCTAGAAGTGGTATTGCTGGGTCAAAGGGTATGAAATTATAGCCCTTTGGGCATAATTCCAGATTGCTCTCCACAATGGTTGGATCAGTTCACAACTCCACCAGCAATGCATTAGTGTTCCAATTTGCCCACATCCTCTCCAGCATTTGTCATTTTCCTGTTTTGTCATCTTAGCCAATCTGACTGGAGAGATGTGGTACCTCAGAGTTGTTTTGATTTGTATTTCTCTAATCAAAAGTGATTTAGAGCATTTCTTCATATGCTTATAGATATCTTTAATTTCTTTCTCTGAAAACTGCCTGTTCATATCCTTTGACCATTTGTCAGTTGGGGAATGACTTGTGTTCTTATAGATTTGACTCAATTCTCTGTATATTTTAGAAACGAGTCCTTTATCAGAGACATAGGTTATAAAAATTCTTTCCCAATTTCCCACCTCCCTCTTGATCTTGGTTACATTGGCTTTGTTTGTACAGAAACTTTTCAATTTAATGTAATCAAAATTATCCATTTTGCATTTTATAGTGCCCTCCAGTTCTTGTTTGGTCCTAAAGTCTTTCCCTCTAGTGGTATAACCTTTTAATGCCATTTCATAAATTGTTAATAGACTTAAGAGGGCTCAGGTCATTTCTGTCATGTTAGTGTGTGATGTTTATCCTTGGGATTATTCCTTGATAGCTTTGTGTTTTTTCCTCTGGTTCTTATTAGAGCCTTATTATATTAGTGTCTGCCAATATGCTTATGGATTCAGACACTGAAATATTTTTACACATTTTGTCAAGTGGGAAGGGAGGATTGTGGGAATATGGCTATCTAGATACAGCTCCCACAACAAATATCCCAGCAGAGCTCTAGTAATGCACCAGAATGGATAGTGATAAACAACACCAAAGAAAATCAGCTATAAACCTGAGAACCTTGGGAATAAGTTTCCTCTCAACTACCAGTTGTGCTTCTGACCCAGTCCCTGGCCATCTACTCTTCCCTTCCTGCATGGCATACTCTCCCTTCTCATTTCTGTTTCCTTCAAATCCCAGCTAAAATGCCATCTTCTAAAGGAAGACTTTCCCAATCCCTCTTAGTTTTGGTGCCTTCATTCTGTTGATTTTTTTCCTTTTTATCCTATGCATGGCTTGTTTGTACATATTTGTTTATGTGTTGCCTCCCCTATTAGATTATGAGTTCCTCGATGGCAGGGATTATCTTTTACCTTTTTGAATCCCCACTGCTTAGTACACTCCCTCACACCATGTAGATACTCAAAAATGAAATAACTAGAAATATTAAAACAAAATCAAGATTTAAAAATGGAAGGCATATGATACAAAAAACAGCCGACTAGAAAATAGTTCAAGGAGAGATAACATAAGAATCATCTGACTCCCTAAAAATCACGATCAAATACTATGGGAGAATGCATTTGTTCATGACGTTCATCTTCAGTTGTAAAACAGTGGGACACCCTAAAGGAATGACAGCAGGCAATATATGCTAGTTGAGTCAAAGCATCATCTTCCCTCAGATCCTGAACCCAAGAGCCTTCCCCCAAACCGCCAGACCTTCTTTTGGCCCAGCCTGTGCATCCATCATTGTGGGGAGAAATCATTGTAGAGGAGAAGCCCATCTTTCTCTTCACCACCAGCAACAGCTACTGACCAACTGCTACAATAGGGAAATGAGCACAGGAGCCCTGGAGGTGGCAGTACTCCTTGCACTCCTGGTTCCTTTTCCATCCTAGCCTCACTGCTATTATTCAAGAAAGCATCTCCTATAGGGAAGAGACCAATCATCCTCATCAGTTGCTGCCCATATAGCATCAGTGGAAGCAGAGAGGCCCCCTGAGGGAATGATAAGAGACAGCTTATGCCAGGAGAGTAGAGCCACTACCACCACCTTCTGTACTACCTCTGATTGGACCCTGAGAGCCTCAGGAAAGCCATTCTTTCAGCCCAGTGTCCTCAACCCTCATCCCAGGAAGCAACCCTGTGGAGACACGGACTTGCCACTGGTCCTTCAGGGGTTGCAGCCGAAGCTACTGAAGGCTCTCAAAAGTTTTTGTGGCTAAAGTCCTTGGAACTGTCAAATGGTTCAACATGAAAAAGGGAAATGATTTTTATCAGTAGAAATGCCGTTAAAGAAAAGACACCACCATCTGCTTTGCTGCCTTACCCTAACAGCTGCTTGCAACTGAATTCATCCATATGTGGTGTTTTCCCCATTAGACTGTGAGCTGCTTGAGAGCAGGGGCTCTCTTTTGCCTTTTGTATGGTTTTTAGGGAGTCAGATGATTCTTATGTTATCTCTCCTCGAACTATTTTCCAGGTCGGCTGTTTTTATATCACATCTTCCATTTTTAAATCTTGATTTTGTTTTAATATTTCTGGTTGTTTCATTGTTGATCATCTACAGCATATGAGGAAGTGTACCAAGAAGTGGGAATACAAAACAGCAAAAGATAAAAAGGTTTGTTTTTCTGTGTGTGTGGTTATCTCTCTGTGTAGTGCTTAGCTCTGTGTTTTGAACATAGTAAGTACTTAACAAACGCTTCATTCCTTCATGACGTACAGTTTTTTAGAATGTCTCTTCTTTTGTTTTTCTTAGTATTCCAGTTTGAATCACGCTGTCAATTCAGAGGGGCTTTTTATAATTTCTGTATAAATATGCCAGTTTCCTCTTCACAATCATTTGACATCTGTGATGCCTTTGTCATTTAGTTCATTATGTATAATAATATATAAGCCCACTAGGTGGCCTGTTGGCAACAGTGCTGGACTTTGTAGTCTGGAAGACCTAAATTGGAATCCTTGCTTCAATACTTAAATAGCTCTGTGACCCAGCTGAGTCACTTAACCTCTCTAAAGTTCAATTTCTTCATCTGTAAAATGGGGATAATGATATTACCTACCTTCCAGGGTTGTTTTGAGGAGCAAATGAGATAATATGTAGAAAGCTCTTTGCAAACCGTGCAGCATTATATACTGTATAGCAAGTTTTAACTAAGCTTTAATAGTGTAAAATTGTCCTAATACTTTTGAGACATCCACTTTAAATGATAGAATTATTATCAGTTAGTTAGTAAGTATTTATTATGGGTGGCAAACTACTCCAGTATCCCTGTGAAGAAAATTCTACATGGGGTCAGGAAGAGTTGGATACTGCCTGAACTGCAACAAAGCATTTATTAAGCACCTAATATGTGATATGCACTGTCTAAGTGCTGGGGATGCAAAGAAAGACGAAAGATAGTCCCTACTCTATAGGAACTCATTGTTTAAAGGGCGAGATAACATTCAGACAGTCAAGAACAGAAGGAGACACATTGCAGAGGGAATTGGGGATGATCTCAGAAGAAAGGTGCCAAAATGAAGGCTGATTGGCAAAGGCTTCTTGTAGAAGGTGGGCTTTTAGCTGAGGCTTCAAGGAGCTCAGAGATCAGGAGGAAGATGGATGCATAGGGAACAGTCAGTGAAAATTCTGATTCATAATAATAATTTCTAGAGTTTGCATTAAGTGAAGATTTCCACCAATCTCGGAGTTTTTTTAGTTTCTCCCTCTTTAGATTTTAGTAGCTCCTGAAATTTACCTCTTATTTAGTCTAATCTCAGTATAGGAGATTTGTTTTTTTAAAGATTTCCCTAGGATTCTTTGCTGTGAATTGGAACTGAGGGTACCATTGAGAAAAATCACTGTGTAATCCTTGCTTATGGCTGGTGATATCTGTTTCCACTTTTCTTGTGCTGGCACATAATTAAAATATTCATGTATTTATTTCATTCTGTGGGCACTTACAGTTTGCCTTCTTTAGTCGTCAACACCATCTACCCTGAATTGTTTCCAGCAAGTGGAGTACTAGATTTTCCGATTTATTTCAATGTACCCTAACTTCTGGTGGCACCAAAACATGGAATACCTCCTGCTCCACTTGTCTTTCAGATTAGCTTGATTGTCAGGATGGTTTCATTTAGGGCCAGCCAGACTGCAACCCTCTGCCACCCTGTCTATTTCGTAGATTCATTGCTTAAACAATTAGTGGTATTACCAGAGCCAATCTGGCCAGCATTTCAGTGTTTCTGCCAGCCCTTCCTAGCTGCTGTAGTTATCCCAGGTCATAGGGAATCCCCACTTGATGCTATCTAGTCTGCCATTCCTTTATTTTGCCTCCCCCCCCACAATGATTTGAGGGGGTGATTATTATATATCTCTCTTTTATTCCTCACTTGATAATAATGATCTGGGTCATCAAACAAAGTGATTTCTGTTTTTCCATCTGTAATGGTAATGTAATTGGAATTTGAAGATCCCTTTGCATTGGCAAAGGTAGCAGGTACTTAGCACTTAGTAATTGGTCAAGCCTCTGTTGGGGAAACAGCAGGTATGAACCTATCCCCTGTTACTGATGTAACAGGAAGGGGTTGGCTGAAACAGGAAGCTAATGCTGTGTGTATATAAGGAAAAGCCCCAGAGAGGCACAGTCAGAATTTTCTTCGGACCAGTATCTGGTGGCAGAGCAGCTACAAAAGAGAGAATGGAGAACCGAGCCAGAATTTCCTGAGAACTTGTAGTGGTGGTGCTTCTTCTGGACTGGAGCCCAGGAGCCCCAGAGCCTGGAGCCTGGAGCCAGGAGCCCAGGTGACTGAAGCATGACTGGGATGCTGAGACTTTGTTTGTTTGTGGCTTGGTTGAGCCTTGAATTCCCTCGAGAAGAAATTGTGAAGGATCTGACATGGAACAGACCCTGTGAACTTCAGTGTGGAGCAGGACCTACCCAGAGAGCTGGACAAGGAACTGGGAGCTGTCTGCCATTGAACCCAGGTGACAGTCTGGTGAATTCAGGTAGTAATTGGGACCATGGAAGGGGATCCAGGGAATCTGAGAACTGGCCCCAAGTCAAGATGAAAAGACCTCTCCCTGGGTACTGAGTAATGATGAAGCTGTAGTTTACTAGTGACCTAGGGGTGGAGGGTTTGTATATGATAGTTAGTAATTGATTGCTGAATAAGTGACTGATTGAGTTAATCAAGTGTGCCCCTTGAGTGGAAGACTTTGACTATTGCACTTTGAGATGATTGTTCTTTTTTTTTTAATTAAACAAATGCTTTATTAACTTCTGGTTTACATCATTCATTTCCACCAGATTATGAGTTACATTTTTCCCCCATTTTTTCCCTACCCACCACCCCCAGAATAGCAGTCCCATTAGATATCCCCTTATCCATTCTGCTCTCTCCCATATCTTCTCCCATACCCCCTTCGACTTTGCCATTAGGGCAAGGTGAATCTCTGAGCCCCACTGCCTGGACATCTTATGAAACATTTAATTTTAAAACTTCGATTTTCAGATCCATTCCCTTTCTCCCCTGTCACCCACTTCCTCTGAGAAGATAAGCAATTCAGTATGTATTGTACATGTATAGCTATGCAAAACATTACCATAGTAGATATATTGTAAAAGACTGCTTATATTTCCCTCCCACCCATCTCACCTCACACTGGTCCATTCCCTACTTTGATCCTCTCCCTCTTTGATAGTGGGTACTTCCAACCTCCCCTCCCCCCAGAATGCCCTCCCCTCCATCATCCCCCCTCTCATCCCCCTTTCCCCTACTCAGGAGAGTGAGTGAGGGTAAGATATTCCATTTAGTATATATGTGATTCTCTCCTTGAGCCAACTTCAATGAGAATATGCTTTTGCCTTTTTGCCTTCCTGTTCTTCCCCTCCCCTGTAACTACTTCCCCTTGCCTCTTCTACATGAGATAGTTTACCCTACCCTGTCTCTCTCCATCTCCTTTTGCCACTTTCCTCTCTCACCTCTTGACTTCACCCCTTAAGAATCATCCCTTCCTTGGGGCGGCTAGGTGGCACAGCGAGCAGAACACCGGCCCCAGAGCCAGAAGGACCCGAGCCCGGATCCGGCCCCAGACACCCAACACACAAACAAAAACCCAGCCGTGTGACCCCGGGCAAGTCACCCAACCCCAACTGCCCTCCAAAAAAAAAAAGAATCATCCCTTCCCATCAAATTCAACCTGTGTCCTCTATCCATGTATACCTGTGAACATATTCCATGTACCCTTCTTCAATTATTTTCATAATGAGAAAGGTTTCATCAAACACAGTTATTGTTTTTCCATGTAGGAATGCAAATAGTCCAACTTTAATAAGTTCCTTTTGTTTTCTTTTCCTTGATTACCTTCTCAAGCATCTCTTGCTTCTTGCGTCTGAATGTCAAATTTTCTATTTAACTCTGGTTTTTTCATCAAGAATGCTTGAAAGTCCTCTATTCCACTGAATGACCATATTTTCCCCTGAAATGATACTCGGTTTTGATGGGTAGGTGACCCTTGGCTTCAGTCCCAGCTCTTTTGCCCTCTGGAATATCATATTCCATGCTCTTCTATCCCTCAGTGTAGAAGCTGCCAGGTCCTGGGCTATTCTGATTGTGTTTCCACAATATTGAAATTGTTTCTTCCTGGCTGCTTGTAGTATTTTCTCCTTGATCTGGGAGTTCTGGAGCCTGGCTATAATATTTCTAGGAGTTTTCTTTTTGGGATCTTTTTCAGGAGGTGATTGGTGGATTCTTTCAACCTGTATTTCCCCCTCTGGGTCTAAAACATCAGGGCAATTTTCCTTGAGAATTACTTTAAGGATGATTTCTAGGATGTTTTCTTTGATCATGGCTTTCAGGTAGTCCAATAATTTTTAAATCATCTCTCCTGGATCTATTTTCCAGGTCAGTGGTTTTTCCCATGAGATATTTCATATTGCCTTCTATTCTTTCATTTTTGGGATCTGTTTAATAGTATCTTGATTTCTCATAAAGTCACTAGCTTCCATTTGCTCCAGTCTAACTCTGAAGGAATGAATCTCCTCAGTGAGCTTTTGAGATTCTTTTTCTATCTGGCAAATTCGACTTTTTAAGGCATCCTTCTCCTCATTGCCTTTCTGAGCCTCTTTTGCCATTTGAGTTAGTCTATTTTTTAAGGTGTTCTTTTCCTCAGTCAGGCTGTTGACTGTCATTTCATACTTTTCTTGCATCTTTTTCATTTCTCTTCCCAAATTTTCCCCCACTTCTCTTATCTGCTTCTTAAGGTCCTCTATGGCCTGTAGCCAGCTTGTATTTTCATTTGGGGCTTTTGGCGCAGGAGTTCTGACCTCACAGTCCTCCTCCATGCTTTGAGCCTCTTTGCCCCTAAAATAGGAGTCCAATGTTGAACTTTTCTGTTTATTTTGTTTTGTTTGCCTAGGCATATTGCCACTTAATTACTTGATTTTTGGGTTTGTTGCCACAGTGGGACTCTGCCACCAGACAGGGGAGCTTCCGCCCAAACGTGGGGTCTTCACAATTTCCGCCAATTGGTTGGCCTCTGTAAAGGCTCCAGCCACTCTGGCAAATTGGATACCCACCCCAAACTTCCCCCCAGACCACAATCCAGATCCAGGCAGTTTAAAGCAAGAGCGATTAACCCCCAGACTGATTGCTGGATCTCCCTACAGTTCACAGACCAGGAGCTACAGGCACTACTGACGCTGCAAAATGGCTTCTGTGCAGCTGTTTCTTTAGTAGCTTTTCGCTCCCAGGGGAGTAAGCCACGTGTTCCCCAAATACTGGTCCCAAAGTCCATAGGGCTCTAACCTCTCACTTTGTCCTAGGCATATCTGTGCTGATAATTCTGGAATCGCCACAATTGCTGGTGTTCTGGGGTTCCTCCAGCCGGCTGAAGGCCCGGCCACCCTGGGGCTAAAACCTCAGACCTGGGCTCGGCTCTGCGCGCTGCACTGTTGGTTCCCAGCGCACTGTGCTGCCTGCTCTCAGAGCGCTGTGCTGGCCGCTCCCTGCAGGGTTGCTGGGCTGTCCTCAGCAGGAGGTTAGCTTCTCTGTACCGTTCTGTGGGTGCTGTGGCTCCAGAAGTTGTTAGGAGCTCCCTTTCACATTGTTTGAAATTTGTGTGGGGCAGAGCACATTGGAAATGCTGTTTCTACTCTGCCATCTTGGCTCCGCCCCCAAGATGATTGTTCTTTGTTCTAAATATTGTGACCACTTTGGTGAAAACTCTGTGGCCATTTTAATGATAAACTGTTGTGAATACTATATTGTGATTTTCTATGATAAGTTGTAATATTGTGAATGCTGTACCTTGGTTTTCTGTGAATGTTTTGCTTTGCTTTGTTATGGAATAAATATAGAGTGTTCACTATACTGTGTAATCAGAACCTTAAAAGCTGTTCACAGTAGCAGTCCTCTTTATTGTGCATGGCATTACACCATCTCAGAAAGAATCTTTTCTGATTTTGACATTTTCTTGGGAAATGTATTGTTGGAGGAGTGCCTTTAAGATGGCATATTTGCTTTTTCAAAATCGAGTTTTTTAAACAAATAATCTTGGTATAATCTTTTCTGCTCTATAACAATTCATAAATTGTGTAACTGTAGATTACTGTTTGCAGAATCCTACCTGTTCCCTTTTCATACCTTCATCAAGGATGGCCTATAAACCTATAAATACTATTTTTACTATTGGTAATTAAACATGAGATCTTTATCCATTGACCTGTGATGAGTAAACTTACTATTGGAGAAATGAATTGTCTCAATATTGATTCTATTTATAAATGAACCCAGAGAAAAGGGAAGTTGCAGCTAAATTAAAGGATGGATCACAAATTCTCTTTTAAATGACAAATAAAGGAATTAGTGGGATTTGTTCTCCTGTGTGTCCAAAGCTAATAAGAAACGTCATTTCGTGGAACATTTGGTCATCTCATAATACGATAATTGTGAATATTTGCTAAAAGACCACCATAAAAATAATTATAGTCCATGTACTATGGCATGAGGTGAAATGGTAGAGAAATGCTACAAAGAATGATTGATCCATATGAAATTAGTATATTCTTTGATATTCTATGACTTCAATACAAGGGTGGGCATAGGAGAAGATTACAAAAAAAATATGGTTTAGGAGTAAGAAACAAGGGAGGACAAAGGCTTGTAGACTATGTAGAAGGTTCATATCTATATACCAAGATATGATAGCTATAAATACTAATAACAAAAACCAAAATTATTAATGTGATATGGTAGTCTTTCCTAAATCTGCTCTCTATATACAGTCAGACCAACAACTTATTAGAGAAAATGTAAAAATCAACACAAAACTAGAATAATGGATTGCTGTGACCAAAGAATTCATAAACATGTCGTCAGTCTATTGGTGATGGTCCTTTCTGTACTTTCTAGGCCTGTGCTTGGAAAGCAGATTGAATCTTTTGCTGGGACAATGCATTAATCTTTTTCGTAGATCTTCCCAGAGTACATGCTCTTTAGATATAGTTTTAAGACCCTGAGATTACCTGGGTTATGATTGATAAAAGAAGAAAAATAAGAAAAAGATATAATATTGTATAGTTAAAACAACTTCAGCCTGACCTATTCAGATAAATTGTTGATAGTACAAAAATGTGGAATAGATGACTGGATGAATTTTAGTGTAGATTATGAGTGTTTCCTACAGAAGATTAGTAAACATCTGTTTAATACCATGAGGAGACCAAAAGACCCCAGAAACCCTCAAGTAGCAAATACATGTAGTGGTATCACTCCATAAAACAGTGTGAAGCAGCAGAGGGAAAAATAAGTTTAGAGAAAGCTTGTCAGTCAACCCACTTAAGCACAGGCCGAAGAGCATTTAAGGATGAAATTGGGAGGACAAAAAATGGACATAGCCGTCAAGATTTATATGTGTTGTATGTGCCCTGGCCTTCTCTCCCAGAGTCATCGAAGAAAAGGACCCTGCTTCTTTGATGCGTGGGATGGTAAGTTAATAGCAGAGGTATACAAGGATTGCCTTGGGATAATGAGGGCCCACTTCATATTATGTAGCGTAGATTTGTAGTGGAGCCACTCAGCCTGGTTTCATGATTTTCTCCAGCTATTTTCAGCAATGTAAGCATATATTAAGGACTTATTAGTTAGCCTTTTGGTCACTAAACATTTATTAAGTGCCTACTAAAATTAAAGCACTATGCTAAGTTGGTGATACAAATAAAGGAAAACATTCTCTGCCCTCAAGGAGCTCACAATCTAATGGGGGAGATAACATGCTAATAGTTATGTACATACAAGGTATATATAGTATAAATGGGAGGTAATCCCAGAAGGGAGGTACTGGAAAGAGAGGTAAAAGAAGGGATACTGTAATGGACAATTGAGGCAGATACAGGATGGCATAGCCAATTAATATTTTTGGGAGTGCTTTTATTGAGCCAGCGACTGTCTCCCAAAAGGGAAGGCAGTCCTGAGTAGTTTGTCCAGCAAGCTTTTATACAGTAAAAAGTACTTGCTGAAACAAACAGTGGTCAGCAAGGCAACTGTTGCTACATAGGGATGTAAACTCAGTGGGGGTGCTGCAAGCTAATGGGGCAGATCTTTGTTTAGTTTACATCTTGGTTACAAGGCAGGTGCAGGGCTAGGTTTCACAATGGTCATACCTTTATGCTAGGTTTCTGGGGCCCCCTGAGGGGCCTTGTGAGAGGCCTAGTGTAGGAGCTAGCACTATGGGAACCTAACTGGCACTTTACTCCCCCCTTTTCAAGGACATGAGTAGAACTTGGACTCAACAGAGGCCAAGGGTCAAAAAGTTTGACCACCTGAGTCTGTTTTCTAACATATATGTATAAGCAATTAATCAAGCAGGGGGCTATAGGGATTACTGGTGATAGCAAGGGGTAAGAAGACAAACAGAAAAGACATCATGGCTGCCTCTTAAGTTCCAACTGCAAGTCTCCGGTCACTTCAGCTGTCCACTGGTCTGGAATGGTGGTCACCTTGACGTGGGCATGATGTGTCTTTGGAGGGATTCTGTGAAGCAGCTTGGTAGATGGCTTCCTGGACATTCCAGAGAGCCTGGAGCGACTTAAGCAAGGCATCATCAAAAATATAGGATTAAGAAACAAAATTAACGACTCAAAAGGTCCACTTCTTCTAGCCATGCAAGACTAGGTTCAAACAAATAATTCAGTTTTCTTAGCCACACAAGGATAGGCTCAATTAGTACAAAAAGACACAATTACAGTAAGTCAGGTACATGTCAACAAGATAACCAAGGGAACTTACATACAAACAATATGCCTGTTTCATTTAAGCAGCACTTTCAAATCCCAGATTTCTCATGTAGTTACAGAATTTAAAAAGGAGTTTTGTTTCTCCATTTCAGATTTAGAGGTGACCAGATAATTTTTGACCTAATCTAAAATCCAAAAATCCATACCTCTAATTTTATTCCCAAACATAAGTCACATAATAGGACATTTTTAAAGCCAATTTTATCCATCTGTATTTAATCCTAGGTGTCATCTAGTCTGATCCTGTTGCTCCCCCCAAACTTCACTATCCTGGTTAATCAAGCATCTATTTCATTACTTTTTGCCTTATTATTAATCATCTTCTTTGAAGGATGTTATCTCTATATTTATTCATTCATTTGGCCCTGAATATTACTTCTCAGTGAATCTGCTATAGAATAAAAGGAGGGACAATGTCATAAACCTTGCCAGAAGGAAAACTTCCTTAGCCTTGTTTGATTCCAAGCATGAGTCATTTCCACTAGTCATTCAGATAGTCACCAGGTGCTGAAAGTAAGGCTTAGGCATAAATAGGTGGGAAGTTTCCTTTTCAGAAAGAAAAGGCACAATTGGGAAATAAAGTAAGAGAGATTCCATCTGGGCAGTTTCCCAGGTTGTCCCCAGACTTTTCCCAAGCACAGACATCCACCTTGAACAGTTCACAGCATGCAGCCTCTGCCATCCCATTATCAGCTTTAATGATGACTCCTGTAGTCCAGGCTTTAGAGAAATAGTAAAATTTGCAGTTCCCCAAATTATTAAATAGCAAATAAATAAATATGGACTAGTGTCCTTCAGATAGGGCCATCTAAAATTTAATTGAGCTATTAATTACAAATCTGACCAATCTGGTGACCTTAAAACTCAAATTTTTGAAGTTACACAGCCCAGATATAACAGCTTTAAATGATCAGATCTTATAACATAAAAAAATCCAATTCACATGAAATAAACATTATAAGATAGAATTAGCAGAACTGATAAAGTAACACAGCTGGTTTTACACAACTTTTTTCCATCTTTTATTTTCAACAAAATTCATATTGAAAACTGCTTTATCTAACACTATTTCTGGCTCACAATGGTCACTCAACTTTTACAACATAAGGGGACTTTACAATTTAAGGCCTGGGAAGCTGGTGAGGTGGAGGGGAGGGCGGGGATAGACCTTTGGGAAGGAAAGTGGCCTTGGCCAGCCCAGGACTAGGCTGGTGGAAAGAGAAAGGGGAAGGAAAAGGGAACACTGGGGTAATCCTCAGTGATCCGAAGCGCTCTGGAGCCACAACACAGTGGGTAGGGACTGGCAGGGAAATTAAATTTCAAATTACCAAAGTTTTGAAGGGTGTTTCCCAATCAACTAGGTCCTCCAGATATCTCTTGGGCAGTTTTTGCCCAGGATCTGAGGGGGGGTAGGGCTTTTGGTTCAGGACTTGAGGAGACTCAGAATGACAAAGGAGAGAAAGTTTTTCCTTACTAGCTCATTAGCCACTCAGAATGACAAAGAGAGAAATCACACTACTAATCAGCACGGGAGCTTAGACCTGCTTGGACTAAAGAATTCCTACCTGCTCTGTTTCTGACCTGGGCTGGTTCTCCCCTCCCTAGGAAAATACTGGAGGGGGTGTGGTCTCTCCTCCTTGGGGCCCTGATTGCTGTCGACCCATGGGGGCAGGGGAAGACAGAAAGACAAGACAGACAAAATGAAATTAGGACACAGACAATAGACACAGAGAATGAACAAACAGAACCTGCCACTTCTGGCCCCAGGGGCACTCCAGCGGTGTCCCAGCATGGAGGCAGAGTGGGTGCTGTAGTGCTGCATCAAGTGTGGCCACCCTGCTCTTCTTTTCTTACCATGTGATCATGCCTTTTTCTTTTCTTTTTCTACAAGAGTACTCACCAATACAAAAACCAGGTGCACTCCTTTGGAGCCAAATTATCAATAGAAAGGAACAAACTCCCTGTCAGCGCGGGAGGTCTAATCAGTCCTGGCCAACCCCTAGAAATGAATAGAATCCCGGCTCTCCGAGGGGTTGGTCCTGCTGTCAGTCACAGAGCTGAAGGCTGACTCGGTGGAACCTCCACTGTAATGGACAATTGATGCAGATACAGGATGGCATAGCCAATTAATTTCTTGGAAGTGCTTTTATTTAGCCGGCGACTGTCTCCCAAAAGGGAAGGCAGTCCTAAGCAGTCTCTCCAGCAAGCTTTTATACAGTAAAAAGTATTTCCTGAAACAGTGGTCAGCAAGGCAACTGTTGCTACATAGGGTTGTAAACTAAGGGGGGGGGGGGGCTGCAAGCTAATGGGGCAGATCTTTGTTTTAGTTAAATCTTGGTTACGAGGCAGGTGTAGGGCTAGGTTTTACAATGGTCATACCTTTACGCTAGATTCCTGGGGCCCCCTGAGGGGCCTTGTGAGAGGCCTTGTGTAGGAGCTAGCACTATGGGAACCTAACTGGCACTTCAATACTACTAGGAAAATCCTATTCCAGAAACTGGGATTTGAGCTAAGTCTTGAAAAAGCCAGGAGAGTGAAGAGGTTAATATGAAGGAGATTATTTCAGACTTGGAGGACAGCCAGCGGAAAGGCACAGAGTCTAACGATGTAGTGTTGTATGAGGACGACAAGAAGGCTGGTGTATTGATTTGTAGAATATATGGAAGGGAATAAAGTGTTAGAAGACTACCAAAGGTAGTAGCTACCAGGTTGTGAGTGGCTTTGGAAGCCAGATGGGATTTTAAAAATTTGATTCTAGAGGTAATAGGGAGCCACTAGAGTGAACTGAATTGGGCAGTGGGGTGACATGATCTGATCTGTAATTTAGGAAAATCACTTTGACAGTTGAGTGGAGGATGGACTGGAGTGGGGAGAAACTTAAGGTAGTACAGCCAACCAGCAGGCTTTTGTTGTGGTACAAGTATGAAGTGATGGGGGCCTTGACCAGGGTGGCAATTGTGTGAGTGGAAAGAAAGAGTCATGTGGAGGAAATGTTTTAAAAGTGGAAAGGAGACTTGAGAATAGATTAGATATGTGGGGTAATTGAGAGTGAGGCAGCAGCATGATAGCAAGGTCGTGAGCCTGGGAGACAGGGAGGATGGTGGCACCTTCAATAATCATAGGGAAGTTTATAAAAGGTTAGGATTGGGGCAAAAGATACTGAGTTCAATTTTGGACATGTTGAGTTTAATATGCCTTTGGGGCATCCAGTGTGAGATGTTGAAAAGTCATTTGGGAAGGTGAGACTAAAAATCAAGGGAGATGTCAGGGATGGATATGCATGCATGTACAGATATACATATATATTTATACACATATACATGTGTATATATATATATATATATATATATATACATATATGAATCATTTGCATAAAGATGACAGACCAAGTTGGATAGTATGGAGGGAGAGGAGAATAGCATCCACCAAGGGTGGGGAACCTACAGCCTTGAGGCCACATGTGACCCTCTAGATCCTCAAGTGTGGCCCTTTGACTGAATTGAAACTTGGACTTAGTCAAAGGGCTGTACCTGAGGACCTAGAAGGCCACATGTAACCTTGAGGCTACAGGTTCTCCTTGGAGACCCTTGGAGGATGCCCATGGCGAGTTGGCATGACCTGGATGAAGAACCAGTAAAGGAAACAAAGGTACTTTCACACCAATAGGAGGAGAACCAGGAGAAAGTTGTTACACAAAACCTAGGAAGGAGAAAGTAACTAGAAGAAGAATGCGATCAGCAGCATCAAAGACTTTGGAGAGGAAAAGAAGGATGAAGATTAAGAAAAGGACATCAGCTTTGGCAATTAAGACTTTGGAGAGAGCATTTTCCTTTGAATGATGAGGCAAAAATCCAGTGAGAAGAGACGATGTAAAAGCACTGATATTGATGGTTTTCTTTGAGAGGTTTAGCCACCAAGGGGAGAAAAGATAGGATGAGAGCTAGCAGAGATGGTCAGGTCAAATGAGGGTTTGCCTTTTTTTAAGGGTAGTGGAGATCTGGCCAAAACCAAAGGAGCCACTAGATAGGAGAGAGTGGAGGTGGGTGAAAGAATGGGGATGATGCTGGAGAAGATGGGATGGAATGGAGTCAGTTGTATGTAGAGGGATATACTTCGGCAAGGAGAAGGGCTGCCTCTTCGCATGAGACAAGAGTGGAGAAAGAGATCATGGGCAAGTGGTCCAAGTGAGGTCCATGAGAAGGAGGGGAGAAGAAGGAGCTTTTTGCAAATGCCCTCAGTTTTTTCAGTGAAGTATTAGGAGAGATTCTCATCTGAGGGTTGGAGAAAGGGGTGCCATTGGAGGCACAAGGAGGGATAGGAAGGTTCAAAATGACCACTCGCAGGTTAGGATCAAGGGCCTCTTGTCAGGTCACTTCCCTAATTACTTTGAAAGGAGGACTCTTTCCTGGGCTGTTCTGGAGAGAGGGAAAAGCAAGATACCATTTCTGAGTTGATAATGAAAAAGTGACAAATGTTTTTCTTTCCATTTAAGCCACAGTTTTTTGGACTAGGGTACTTTGGGAGTTCTTGCATAATATTTCTAAAAGGGCTTAGGTCACAGAGTCCTTTCCATTTTATGACACTGAGTCCCTAGCAAATGGCAGAATCAGAATTTAGGTCCGAGTCCTCTGACTCTAGAGCTAGTGCTTTTCGTATTAAATACCATTTTCTCTGCTAAGATCTATATTCGTACTATCTTCTTCCACAATATGGATTGCCTTTGAACAATTTCCAGCAATTGCCAATGCCTGAGAAATCTCACCTTGGCTACCTCTGTATCCTTGCAGCCTCTTGAGTTGGATAGTCTTTTCTTTTGGTCAGTATCTTGATCTTTCTCAGTGATTTGGTCACTTCCTAAACCCCAGGCATCCCAGTGTGTCACCTTATTACTGTTTCTAAATGTGATATTTTTGAATGCTACTGTTTCACTACCTTCGTATCCAGAATTGCCTTCTACTGACACCTGCTGGGAAACACAGGACTTGGACCACATCTGGTACTATAGATTATGGTATATAGCAAAAGCCTGGTTTAAGTGCATGATGCCAAAATTCAGTGTATAGGTGCTGATTTGGGTCAAATAAACATGCTTACTCTTTGAGTAATGACACAGAGCAATACAGTATGTCTTAATTTACTATATTAAGATACAGAATCATAGATTTGTAGCTGGAAGTACTTTTGAGTCTATCAAATTTAGCCCCCTCATTTTTAAATGAGGAAATTAAGGCACAGATTCTCTGGGGTAGTCCTCATAGCCTCTGTTCTACTTGTATCTCAGAGATACTGAGAAAGAAAAGGTACCACCTTTGACAGACTTCCCTCCATGTGGTCATGTCACTGGGCTTATTGAAAGGAGTTTAATTTTTTCTTTTGCTTTTTGGAGGGCAATGGGGGTTAAGTAACTTGCCCAAGGTCACACAGCTAGGTTTTTGTTTATGTGTGCGTTAAGTGTCTGAGGTTGGATCTGAACTCAGGTCCTTCTGACTCCAGGGCTGATGCTCTACTCACTGAGCCACCTAGCCGCCCCAGGAGTTTAATTTTTAAAGTAACATATTAACTCAGACCTCATCCTAAATGTGTCCTTTTCATCTCACAAAACTCTGAGAATTAAATGAGAGACTTGACTAAACCTCTGATTTCATTGATGCCCACTTATGTGGACATTGCCTCCATTGGTGTAGCCTTCAATCCATGCTTTCTCATCCTCTGTGATTATTGTCCATGTTATTCTTTTTTTTTTTAAAAAAAAAACATTTTTATTTTATTTTGCTTTTTGGAGGGCAATTGGGTCAAATGACTTGCCAAAGGTCACACAGCTAATTTTTGTGTTAAGTGTCTGAGGCCAGATTTGAGCTCAGGTCCTCCTGACTCCAGGGCCGGTGCTCTATTCACTGCACCACCTAGCCGCCCCTCCATATTATTTTTTACATCCTCCCCAGTGGATCCATCTGTCATCCTACAGTCCTTCCTCCAGTTCTTAAATTTCAAGAGATAACTCAGCTGTCCATTTATTATCCCTACGTGGCCAGCCCACTTCTTTTTCTCATCATATATTTCCTCAGTAATTTCCCTTATGCCACTTTTCTCATATAGATTATCACTGTAAATATATTATATCTTACTTGTATCCACCATTTGTCTTTGATATTTGGATAATCTGGACCTTAAACTGCTCAGAGATTATGGTGTCCCAAGATTTACAACCATTCGGCATCAAGGAGAAAACATACACGTTGACAAGATGGTTTTTTCACTGGGTAGGAACTTAGTATCATTTATTTATTTATTCTTATTTTTTTAAACAAATGCTTTATTAACTTCTGTTTTATATCATTCATTTCCGCCAGATTTTGAGTTACAATCATTTTCCCCCCGTTATTCCTACCCACCCTCCCAGAATAGCAGTGCCACAAGATATCGCTTCCTCCAATCTCTCTCCCATACCTTCTCCCATACCCCCTTAGACTTTTCCATTAGAGGAAGGTGAATCTTTGTGTCCCAATGCCTGCACATCTTATCTCCCTATTACAAGCAAAGGAGTAATAATAATAGTATTTATATATATTTGAAACATTTAATGTTAAGACCTCGAATTTCAGATCCATTTCCTTCCTCCCTTGTCACCCATTCCCTCTTGGGAGATAAGTAATTCAGTATATGTTGTACATGTCTAGCTATGCAAAACATTATCATAGTAGACATATTGTACAAGGCTGCTTATAATTCCCTCCCACTCTTCCCACCCCCCACCTGGCCCATTCCCTACATGATCCTATCCCTCTTCTATAGTGGGTACTTCCAACCTCCCCTCCCCCCAAGGATGCCCCCCCATCCATCATCCCCCCTCTTATCCCCCTTCCCTCTATTCTGCTGTAGGTTGAAATATCCCATTTAGTATGTATGTCATTCTTTCCCTGAACTAAATTCAATGAGAATGCCTTTTTGCCTTCCTATTCTCTCCCTCCTTTGTAACCACATCCCCTTGCTTCTTCTACATGGGATAGTTTACCCTACCCTGTCTCTCCCCATCTCCTCTTGCCACTTTCCTCTCTTGCCTCATAATTTCACCCCTTGAGTATTCTCCCTTCCCAACAAATTCAACCTATGCCCTCTATCCATATATAACTGTAACCATATACACACACATTCACATGTGTATTCATATGAACACACACCTTTCTTCCATTATTTTCATAGTGAGAAAGATATCATCAGTCACAGTTATTGTTTTTCCATATAGGAATGTAAATAGTTCAACTTTGATAAGTTCCTTTTGATTTCTTTTCCCTGATTACCTTCTTAGGCATCTCTTGCTTCTTGTGTCTGGGTGTCAAATTTTCTATTCAATTCTGGTTTTTTCCTCAAGAGTTCTTGAAAGTCCTCTATTCCACTGAATGACCATATTTTCCCCTGAAACAAAATACTCAGTTTTGCTGGGTAGGTGACCCTTGGGTTCATTTCCAGCTCTTTTGCCCTCTGGAATATCATATTCCATGCCCTTCTATCCCTCAGAGTAGAAGCCGCCAGGTCCTAGGCTATTCTGATTGTGTTTCCACAATATTGAAATTGTTTCTTCCTGGCTGCTTGTAGTATTTTCTCCTTGATCTGGGGATTCTGGAACCTGGCTATAATATTCCTGGGAGTTTTCTTTTTGGGATCTTTTCCAGGAGGTGATTGATGGATTCTTTCAACCTCTATTTTGCCCTCTGGATCTAAAACATCAGGGCAATTTTCCTTGAGAATTTCTTTAAGGTTGATTTCTAGGTTCTTTCTTTGATCATGGCTTTCAGGTAGTCCAATAATTTTTAAATTGTCTCTCCTGGATCTATTTTCCAGGTCAGTGGTTTTTCCCAAGAGATATTTCACATTGCCTTCCAATCTTTCATTTGTTTGGATCTGCTTAACAGCATCTTGATTTCTCATAAAGTCATTAGCTTCCATTTGCTCCAGTCTAACTCTGAAGGAATGAATCTCCTCAGTGAACTTTTGAGATTCTTTTTCCATCTGGCAAATTCGACTTTTTAAGGCATTCTTCTCCTCATTGCCCTTTTGGGCCTCCTTTGCCATTTGAGTTAGTCTATTTTTTAAGGTGTTGTTTTCCTCCATCAGGCTGTTGACCCTCATTTCATACTTTTCCTGCATCCTTCTCATTTCTCTTTCCAATTTTTCCTCCACTTCTCTTATTTGATTTTTAAAGTCCTTCTTAAGGTCCTCTATGGCTTGCAACCCGCTCATGTTTTCCCCTGGGGCTTTTGGAGCAGGACTTCTGACCTCACAGTCCTTTTCCCGCTCTATGCCCCCAAAATAGGAGTCTAGGGTTGCATTTTTCTGTTTCCTTTGCCTTGGCATGTTGCCACTTAATTACTTGACTTTTGGGCTTGTTGCCACACTATGGCTTTAAGGCCAGATAGAGGAATTTTCGTCCCGAACGTGTGGGAGGCAACTTCCGTTTCTGGCAAGCTGGAAACCCACCCATGACTTCCACCCTAGATCCTAATCCAGATCCAGGGAGGTTAAAGCAAGAGAGATTACCCCCCAAGACTGATCACTGGATCTCCCTACAATTAATTCGCAGGCTGGGAGCTGGAGCTGCCTCTGAAAACTACAAAATGGCGTGTCTCCTCAGTGGCTTCTAGCCCCCAGGGGAGGTAGCCGACGCATTCCCCAAATACTGGTCCCAAAGTCCATAGGACACTAACCTCTTACTTTGTCCTAGGCATATCTGTGTTGATAATTCTGGAATCGCCACAGCTGCTGGTATTCTGGGGTCTCTCCAGCAGCTTGCTGGCCCTGATGCCCTGGGGCTAAAACCTTGGCTCACGGGGACCTGGGCTCTGCTGGGCTCGGCTCCCCGCGCTCTGCATGCTGCCAGGTCCCAGACCTCTGTGCTGGTCCTTCCTGCAGGGCTGCTGGGCTGTCCTCAGCGGGAGGTTAGCTTCTCTGTGTCGTTCTGTGGGTGCTGGGGCTCCAGAGGTTGTTCAGAGTCCCCTTTTACATAGTTTGGGGGGAATCTGGGGGCAGAGTGGCTTGGATGAGCTGTTTCTACTCCTCCATCTACTTAGTATCATTTAGATACTTTGTAGACTCTACCATGCTATGCAAATAAAAAGATATTTTAAAATCTGCTAGAATGTTTTCTTGGGGTATCATCAAAATTTGTCTAGTTTGTAATTTGTTGCTGAATACATTTGTTTTCTCATAATTTTGTTAAGATGGGAGAATTGGGTATTTAGGTGACCATTCTTTTTTTAAAAAATAAATAAATTTATTTATTTTTAATTTTTAAGATTCACTTTCTTAAGTTTTACATTTTCTCTCCTTCTTTCCCCTTCCCCCCAAGAGAGCATGCAATATGATATAGGCTTTACATTTACATTCCTATTAAATATATTTTCACATTATTCATGTTGTATAGAAGAATTAGAATGAATGGGAGGAACCATGAGAAAGAAAAAAAAAACAAACAAAAAAAATAAAGTAGTCTGCTTTGTTCTGCATTCAGACTCTACAGCTCTTTTCTCTGGACATTGTTGGCACCTTCCATCATGAGTTTCCTGGAACTGTTTTAGGTCCTTTCATTGCTGAGAAGGGCTAAGTCCATCATAGTCATCGAACACTGTGACTGTTATTGTGTACAGTGTTCTCCTGGTTCTGCTCCCCTCACTCAGCATCAGTTTATACAAGTCTTTCTAGGTTTTTCTGAAGTCTGCCCATTCATCATTTCTTTTTTTTGGTGGGGGAGGGGAAGGCAGGGCAATTGGGCTTAAGTAACTTTCCCAAGGTCACACAGCTAGTAAGTGTTAAGTGTCTGAGGCCTCATTTGAACTCAGGTCCTCCTAACTTCAGTGCACTATTCACTGACCTAGTCAGGCTCCCACCCAGCCACCCTAACCCCGTTCCTCATTTCTTATAGCACAATAGTATTCCATTACATTCATAAACCACAACTTGTTCAGCTATTCCTCAATTGATGGGCATCCCCTCAATTTCCAGTTCTTGGCCACTACAAAAAGAGCTGCTATAAATATTTTTGTACATGTGGGTCCTTTTCCCATTTTTATGATCTCTTTGGAATACAGCCCTAGAAGTGGTATTGCTGGGTTCAGCTGATCATTCTTACCATGCCTTTTGTAGTAGAAAGAGCCCTGCATCAGGAGGCAGGAAAAATGGCTTCTAAGCTTAACTCCTTCTCTTTGGAAGCTCTCACCCTTGGTTTCATTACCTCTAAAAGTGAAGTAGTTAATTTCTACAGTCCTTTTTCTCCAGATCCAACGAGTCTTTGAAAGGTCCAGAAATTTTTGTGGGTTATTTCCCACTGAAATGAACTGATTGGTTACACTGGATTGAATGACCCCATTAGAAACAATATGCAGGTACCCTAAGATGCAGGTACCCTAAGGGATGACCAGAATCAAAGGGAGAGGTTGAAGTTTGAATAACAATTTGGTCTTGTGCCAATGCCCAGTATTGTGCTTTCTCTCTTTTTGTATCTCCACATAATTCAGTTGATTTTCCTGTGCTTCACATATAGGTTATGAGCTTAAAGTCCTAATGCTGTTTGACATACCTGAGGTCAACTGTTACTTCCTTTCCTCAAAATTTCCCTCTTACCCTTTTGACTGAAATTCACCCACTACTTACTCCTTCCGATTAAAATATCTTTGCCACTATTCAAAACAAACATATGAGGGACAGATCTAATCCATGAGCTGATTGGTTTTTGTATTTTTTATTTAAAAATATATAAAACATCCTTAACTCAGGTGTCAGGGTTGCCAACCTCTGCTTATACCTTTAACAGCTTAATTTGATTCATCAATTCCTTAAAATAAAATAGAGAAATAAGATTGCACGGTGGGAAGAAGGCTGGGGAATTCTGCCAGGGAGGTCTGGTTGGTGGGAGTTGCCAAAAGGCCGGAGAAGCATTATGCATATATAGGAAGCAATGAGGGAAAGAGGAGATGCACAAGGTGAGAAGGGGAGTTAAAGACAAATTTCCCATTTCAGAATTTTGTGTGGGGTCAATGTTTGCCCCCTATTTCCTTACACTTACTTTTCATGGTCACTCTTTCCCAGTTTACTTTGTATTTTAACATTTCCCCCCAGTAATGTGTTTTTCCTTCTTAGAGAAATGTATTTCCTTCATCCTAGATGGGTGGGGAAGAGGCCTAGTATCTTAAAACTTTCAAAGCCATGCACTCTGAAGGAGGGCTAGGTAGGTACATAGCCCAGTTACTCATGAGAGCTCCACTGTCCAGAAACAGATACTAGCATGTACATTTCACTGTATCTTCCCTTGTTCCAGTCTGATAAAAAGGTAGCACTCTTTCATCTTTCTAGTTACATCCTCATCCCCTCACTCTTTCTTATCCCACATATCCAGGCAGTTTGTCAAATCTTGTAATTGCTTTCTCCCCATCATCATGTGGCCCCTTGTCTCCACTTATATAGCCACCTCTCTAGTTAAGACTGATCAGCTCTCACCTGGACTATTCAGTTGCCTCCTAATTGATCTCCCTGTCTTAAATCATTATTCATTATAATCTGTTCTCCACACATCTGCTATGGGGATTTTCCCAAGGTATAGATCTAACAAGGTTGCACCCCTACATGTACACACATTCAATAAATTTCAGTGACTCCCTATTACCTTTAGGATCACAATTAAACTCCTCTGTTTTGGCATTCGAGGCTCATCCCAAACTGGTTCATTCCTACCTTTCTAGTCTTCTTATATTTGATTCCCTTCCATTCATTCTGTAATCTAGCCTACTTGCTATTCCTCATGTGTCCTCTCCATCTCCTTTCTCTGCCACTCATGTATGGAATGCTTAGCTCTGTTTTTTGGTATCTCTGGTTTCCTTTGAGACTCAGCTCAAGTTCTAGTTTCTGCAGAAAATGCTTACTGGGGGCGGAGCCAAGAATGGCGGAGTAGAAACAGCTCATCCAAGCCACTCTGCCCCCACATTCCACCCAAACGATGTAAAAGGGGACTCTGAACAACTTCTGGAGCCCCAGCACCCACAGAACGACACAGAGAAGCTAAACTCCCGCTGAGGACAGCCCAGCAGCCCTGCAGGAAGGACCAGCGCAGAGGTCTGGGACCTGGCAGAGCGCAGAGCGCAGGAGCTGAGCCGAGCCCAGGTCTGCATGAGCCAAGGTTTTAGCCCCAGGGCGGCAGGGCCAGCAGCCAGCTAGAGGAACCCCAGAACACCAGGAGCTGTGGCGACTCCAGAATTATCAACATAGACTTGCCTGGGACAAAGTAAGAGGTTAGTGTCCTATGGACTTTGGGACTGGTATTAGGGAATGCGTCGGCTCCCTCCCCTGGGGGCTAGAAGCTGCTGAGGACAAACGCCATTTTGTAGTTTTCAGAGCCAACTCCCGCTCCCAGCCTGCAAATTTTTAGGGAGATCCAGCGATCAGTCTTGGGGGGTAATCGCTCTTGCTTTAACCTCCCTGGATCTGGATTGTGATCTAGGGTGGGAGTCATGGGTGGGTTTACAGCTTGCCAGAAACGGAAGTTGCCCCCCACACGTTCGGGACGAAAATTTCTCTATCTGGCCTTAAAGCCATAGTGTGGCAACAAGCCCAAAAGTCAAGCAATTAAGTGGCAACATGCCAAGGCAAAGGAAACAGAAAAATGCAACCCTAGACTCCTATTTTGGGGGCATAGAGCAGGAAAAGGACTGTGAGGTCAGAAGTCCTGCTCCAAAAGCCCCAGGGGAAAACATGAGGGGGTTGCAGGCCATAGAGGACCTTAAGAAGGACTTTAAAAATCAAATAAGAGAAGTGGAGGAAAAATTGGAAAGAGAAATGAGAAGGATGCAGGAAAAGTATGAAATGAGGGTCAACAGCCTGACTGAGGAAAACAACACCTTAAAAAATAGACTAGCTCAAATGGCAAAGGAGGCCCAAAAGGGCAATGAGGAGAAGAATGCCTTAAAAAGTCGAATTTGCCAGATGGAAAAAGAATCTCAAAAGTTCACTGAGGAGATTCATTCCTTCAGAGTTAGACTGGAGCAAATGGAAGCTAATGACTTTATGAGAAATCAAGATGCTGTTAAGCAGATCCAAACAAATGAAAGATTAGAAGGCAATGTGAAATATCTCATGGGAAAAACCACTGACCTGGAAAATAGATCCAGGAGAGACAATTTAAAAATTATTGGACTACCTGAAAGCCATGATCAAGGAAAGAACCTAGAAATCACCCTTCAAGAAATTCTCAAGGAAAACTGCCCTGATGTTTTAGATCCAGAGGGCAAAATAGAGGTTGAAAGAATCCACTGATCACCTCCTGAAAAAGATCCCAAAAAGAAAACTCCCAGGAATATTATAGCCAGGTTCCAGAATCCCCAGATCAAGGAGAAAATACTTCAAGCAGCCAGGAAGAAACAATTTCAATATTGTGGAAACACAATCAGAATAGCCCAGGACCTGGCAGCTTCTACACTGAGGGATCGAAGGGCATGGAATATGATATTCCAGAGGGCAAAAGAACTGGGAATGAACCCAAGGGTCACCTACCCAGCAAAACTGAGTATTTTGTTTCAGGGGAAAATATGGTCATTCAGTGGAATAGAGGACTTTCAAGCATTCTTGAGGAAAAAACCAGAATTGAATAGAAAATTTGACATCCAGACACAAGAAGGAAGAGATGCCTGAGAAGGTAATCAGGGAAAAGAAATCAAAAGGAACTTATCAAAGTTGAACTATTTACATTCCTATATGGAAAAGCAATAACTATGACTGATGATATCTTTCTCACTATGAAAATAATGGAAGAAGGGGGTGTGGTCATATGAATACATATGTGAATGTGTGTGTATATGGTTACAGTTATATATGGATAGAGGGCATAGGTTGAATTTGTTGGGAAGGGAGAATACTCAAGGGATGAAATTATGAGGTGAGAGAGGAAAGTGGCAAGAGGAGATGGGGAGAGACAGGGTAGGGTAAACTATCCCATGTAGAAGAAGCAAGGGGAAGTGGTTGCAAAGGAGGGGGAGAATAAGGAAGGCTAAAAAGGCAAAACCACATTCACATTGAATTTGGTTCAGGGAGAAAATGACATACATACTAAATGGGATATCTCAACCTGCAGCAGGATAGGGGGAAGGGGGATGAGAGGAGGGATGATGGATGGGAGGGCATCCTTGGGGGGAGGGGAGGTTGGAAGTACCCACTATAGAAGAGGGACAGGATCATGTAGGGAATGGACCAGGTGGGGGGTGGGATGAGTGGGAGGGAATTATAAGCAGCCTTGTACAATATATCTACTATGATAATGTTTTGCATAGCTAGACATGTACAACATATACTGAATTACTTATCTCCCAAGAGGGAATGGGTGACAAGGGAGGAAGGAAATGGATCTGAAATTCGAGGTCTTAACATTAAATGTTTCAAATATATATAAATACTATTATTAATACTCTTTTGTTTGTAATAGGGAGATAAGATGTGCAGGCATTGGGATGCAAAGACTCACCTTCCTCTAATGGAAAAGTCGATGGGGGTATGGGAGAAGGTATGGGAGAGAGCAGATTGGAGGAAGCGTTATCTTGTGGGATTACTGTTCTGGGAGGTTGGGTAGGGGAATAATGGGGGGAAAATGATTGTAACTCAAAATCTGGCAGAAATGAATGATGTAAAACAGAAGTTAATAAAGCATTTGTTTAAAAAAAAAAAGAAAAGAAAATGCTTACTGATTGATATATTCCAAGGAAATTAAGGAGAATAAATGTCCATTTATGCTATCCAGTGTATTTTATACAAAATCATAAAAAAGAAAACAAGTCATCTTTCTGTGTGACAAATAAAGATCTCAGATATCAAAATAATCAAAAAGCCATGAAATGATGACTTTGAATCGTAAAAGGTCTGGTAACTTTCAGAGTGAGGAAATCTCTCCATTTTCACTCTTCAAAATGCCTTAGTGGGAAGAGTAGAGAATGTGTCTTTGCCCAATTTGGTAGGACTGTCTTCAGAAGGGATATGGATTAATATGTTTATGGTCTTTAGAATTCAGTAACCATAAGGGCACTGCACAATTTCCTCTATGAGGTATTAGATTCCAGGAGCTGCAGTCACCTGGTGAACTCTTCGAAGCAGACATTTGTAAGTGTTCCATGTGGAATTTGGCAAGATGGTTTAGGTCGCTGAACCTGGGCAAAGTGAACAGGGGAAAAGATCAGAACTAAATGCCCTATCAGTATAGGTAATATTAGCTATTGACTTACCAGTGTGTCTGTCCTCTGGAATCCAGTGACATGGATACAACTTAGTAGTGATACCATTTCAGGGGCTCTGCCTTCCTTATTTCATGGAAGGAGAAAAGCTTCCAGCTATCTCTCCCAAAGGAAAATGTTATTAGGAGAGTGGCAGTTAATGATGAAAACTTGCAATCTAACTACTGACCAGAAAGAAGTTTCTTAACTGAGTCATTTCCCCCTGAAGCAGGGAGGCAAATTCCATTTCTTTATGCTTACTTTCTAAAATAATTTCAGTAGTGCTGAGGACAGCAAAAAGAAGTCCATTGTCACTCGTGGGCTTGATGCAGCCTCAATACTTCTGCTTTCATTTGGGCAAAATCAGTTCTCTTGCAGCTCACTAGTTAGTAGCATAATTGGGTGATAGCAGATATTGCTACTGACACAGGTGGGAAACTCCCAGCAGGCATATCAGAAGTGAAACCTCCAGATTGGAAAATTGCATGTGTATCATTTATGCATTTGCAAAAAACATTTTTATAACAGAGGAGCCATATTATATAACATATAATATTGTGATTTTATATATAGGTTTATATGTATATACATACACACATATGTATTTCATTTTATTTTAGTAAGAACTCAGCCGTTTAAAAATGTAATTCTTCAAGTCCTTTCCCCCTCTTCACTCTGGTTTTTGCTGTGAGATTTATAGCTGTTTATCGAGCTTATATAGCCCTCTTTCTATGTAGAGCTACCCTAACTTCACCAACTCTCCAGACTTTCCTGCACATTGTTAAGAAGCATATTTTGTGGAAGGTAGTTGAATAACAACTTCTATTTGGAACTTTGCATATCAAGTATAATTATTCTGCTTCAGGATCTTAAATATAATTGAGAACAGAAATTAATAAGGTCAACTCTCAGCCATCCACATGTGAGTTATCTATACATTGCAGGTTATCTTCCTTACGGTTAACTGGTTTGTATATGGAAAATGCAAACTCAGCTTGCTATTAGCCTGAGCAATAAATCTATATAGAAATCATGCAGTTTATATCTATGCCAAGTGTAAAGATTTCTCCACCTTGGATGGTGGCTGTAGGAGCAGAGAGAACATTTATGAAAGATGTACTATAGATAGAAATTTTTAAAAACCTGGGAAATGGGGGAAGGGGCTAAGATGGTGGCATAGAAGCAGAAAAATTCCCTGTGCTCCCCCCATAACCACCTCAAATACCTATAAAAATAACTTTAAACAAACTTTAGAGCTACAGAACCCACAAAGTGACAGAGAGAAAGAAACCTCCAGCTGAAGACAGCCAGGCAAGCAAGAAGGGTCCATCGCAGCTCACTGGGAGCAGAGCTCAGCCACACATGAGTCCTTGGTTTTAGCCCCAAGGGCGGCCCAACCAGCCCCAGCTGGAGGGACTCCTGGAGAGTGGATCACCAGAAGCTATGGCGGTTTCCAGAATTATCAACCCATAAATGCCAAAGACAAAGTGAAAGGTCAATGGACTTTGGGAACAGGGGGTCCAGGAGTGCCGTCCAGCCTCCGCCCCCTGGAGGGAGAAGTGGCTAAGGAGCAGCGGCCATGCAGCTGCCTTTGCCTGGCTGCTTCAGAGCTCCTACCCTGTAGTTTGTAGGGGGACCAAGCAACCATTCTAAGGGGTAATCACTCTTGCTTTAACCTGCTTGGATCTGGATTGTTGTCTAGGGTGGAGGTCCTGGGGTGGGTGACCAGGTGCCAGATTGTGTGGAGGCTTCAGAGAAGGCACCCAACTAATAGCTCTGGAAGCTAAGAAAACCCCAGTGATTTGGGACAAAGCTCTCATTTCTGGAAGCAGAGTTCTACCGTGGCAAAAAGCTCAAAAGTCAAGTAATTGAGTTGCAGCATGAGCAAGCAAAGGAAGCAAAGCAAGCACAGCAATGTGATTTTGGATTCCTTTTTGGGGGACAAAAAGGATCAAAGCATGGAAGAGGAGGAAGAAAACAAAGTCACGACTCTTGCACTGAAGTGGTAGTTAGGTTCCCATAGTGCTAGCTCCTACATAAGGCCTATCACAAGGCCCCCAGGGGACCCCAGGAACCTAGCGTAAAGGTATGGCTGTTGTGAAACCTCACCCTGCACCTGCCTTTTAACCAAGATGTAACCTAAACAAAGATCTGCCCCATTAGCTTGCAGCACCCTCCCCCTCAGTTTACATCCCTATGTAGCAACAGTTGCCTTGCTGACCACTGTTTGTTTCAGGAAGTACTTTTTACTGTATCAAAGCTTGCTGGACAGACTGCTCAGGGCTGCCTTCCCTTTTGGGAGACAGTCGCCAGCTTAATAAATAAGCACTCTTAAATTCTGATTGGGTTGCCATCCTGTATTTGCCTCAACTATCTGTTACATTGGAGGTTCCACCGAGACAGCCTTTGGCTCTGTGATTGATGGCTGGACTAACCCTTGGAGGGCTGGGACTATATTCATTCCTAGGGGTCAGCCACTGAGATGATGTTCCTCAGTCCCAGGACTGAGTAGACTTCCTGTGCGGATCAGGAGTTCTTTCTGATTGGATTGCCATCCTGTATTTGTCTACATTGGAGTCATGAACAGGAAATTTGCAAGGAAAATTGCCCTGATGTTTTATAACTAGAGGGCAAAATAGAGGTTGAAAAAAATCCATCTCTTGAAAAAGATCCCAAAAAGAAAACTCCTAGGAATATTATAGCTAAGTTCCAGAGTTTCCAGATCAAGGAAAAAATATTACAAGTAGCCAAGAAGAAACAATTTGAATATTGTGGAAACACAATCAGGATAACACAGGATCTGGTAGCTTCTACACTGAGGGATCAAAGGGCTTGGAATATGATATTCCAGAGGTCAAAGGAGCTGGGATTAAAACCAATAATTGGACTAGGGTCAGCGAAGAGGCCTGGAAGAAGATAAGTGTGGGTGTAGAGCTCCAGATACCAGAGGCAAACAGAGGCTCAGACAAGGCCTGATCAACATGGTGGCAAATTGATCCATCAATCACAAGGGCCATTTCCAGGCTTATCACTGTAGGGCTGGGACTGGACAGAGCTGGGTAAGAGTCAAATGCAGGGCCCCTGGCAGTGGCAGCAGCTACTCCTGGGAATACCAACCCATAGCCTGGAAAATTAAAAAGCCCCTATCTGAACTTCCAGGGACCAGGATGGCAGAGGGAACCCCAGCTGCTCCAACGCCCCCCCTCTGACCCTGACAACGCAGTAATTATTGCCCCAGAGCAAAACAGTAAAGTCTTGGGAACCCTAGAGCAAGATCCTGCCTCAAAATGGGTAAAAAGCAGACTGCAAAGACAAAGACTCTGGAGTCCTACTATTATGAGAGGGAGGAACCAAATTCAGAGGGAAACAGTGTTGACTCACACCCACAGATGAAGCCTCAACACAGAAGCATTCTCAGATGAGCTCAAAAACTTTGAAAACCAAATTAGAGATATAGAAGATAAAATGAATAATTCTTTTAAAATCAAAATTGCAAAATTAGAAAAACATTACAATGAAGAAAAAAGCTCCTTAAAAAGAAAAATGTGTGATATGGAAAAGGAGTTTCAAAAAACTAACCAAGGAAAATAATTCGCTAAAATCTAGAATCAACCAAGTTGAAGCAAATAATTCTATGAGCAACCAAGAATCAGTCAAACAAAACATGAAGAATAAAAAATTAGAAAAAGAGTTAAACTATCTCAATGGAAAAATAACTGACCTGGCAAACAGATCCAGGAGAGATAATCTGAGAATTATAGGCCTATGTAGGGGCAAGGTAAGCCCCTCTGTGAGGAATAAGATTATACAAAACAAGGCCCCAACTCAATATGACCTTTCTATTACCCTGAGTTGTTTGGGAACAGGGATCCTGAGAACTTAAGGGCTGCGCCTCTTCTGGGGTCCTGGCCAAGTCCTTGAGAAGAGGTACGAAAACTGCCCAACTCCTAGAACTAGCCACTCCAAGGAAACCTCGTTCTTGGCAGGTGGCGGGGTCTTGGAGGGATTGGCTTCCATCCCAGGCCTCACACCAAATATGATGCTTGCTATAAACACCTGGCAGTATGCCTTCTTTGTTCTCAGCAGTACTTAAACTGTAAGATTCAGACCCCAAATTGGAATCTCACCCATGGAGAGGACTCTCTGCCTGGGATCCTCCTGGGTGGGACCCTGATGGCTCTATTGGGATTCCCCAGCTTGTGTGGTGAGGTGTTGGTGCTTCCCTGCAATGGTGATGCTTGTAAATATGTAAATGTATATATCCAGTATTAATCACATTTTCTCTTATTTTGCTATCTTTTTTATGAACAAATGCTTTATTAACTTCTGGTTTATAGTATTCATTTCCACCAGATTTTGAGTTACAATCATTCCCCGCCCTGTTATTCCCCTACCCACCCTCCCAGAATAGCAGTCCCGCAAGATATCGCTTCCTCCAATCTGCTCTCTCCCATACCTTCTCCCATACCCCCTTGGACTTTTCCATTAGAGGAAGGTGAATCTTTGTGTCCCAATGCCTGCACATCTTATCTCCCAATTATAAGCAAAGGAGTATTAATAATAGTATTTATATATATTTGAAACATTTAATGTTAAGACCTCGAATTTCAGATCCATTTCCTTCCTCCCTTGTCACCCATTCCCTCTGGGGAGATAAGTAATTCAGTATATGTTGTACATGTCTAGCTATGCAAAACATTATCATAGTAGATATATTGTACAAGGCTGCTTATAATTCCCTCCCACTCATCCCACCCCCCACCTGGTCCATTCCCAACATAATCCTGTCCCTCTTTTATAGTGGGTACTTCCAACCTCCCCTCCCCCCAAGGATGCCCTCCCATCCATCATCCTTCCTCTCATCCCCCTTCCCCCTATTCTGCTGTAGGTTGAGATATCCCATTTAGTATATATGTCATTCCCTCCCTGAACCAAATTCAATGAGAATGTGGTTTTGCCTTTTTGCTTTCCTATTCTCCCCCTCTTTTGCAACCACTTCCCCTTGCTTCTTCTACATGAGATAGTTTACCCTACCCTGTCTCTCCCCATCTCCTCTTGCCACTTTCCTCTCTCTCACCTCATAATTTCACCCCTTGAGTATTCTCCCTTCCCAACAAATTCAACCTATGCCCTCTATCCATATATAACTGTAACCATATACACACACATTCACATGTGTATTCATATGACCACACACCTTTCTTCCATTATTTTCATAGTGAGAAAGATATCATGAGTCACAGTTATTGTTTTTCCATATAGGAATGTAAATAGTTCACCTTTGATAAGTTCCTTTTGATTTCTTTTCCCTGACTACCTTCTCAGGCATCTCTTGCTTCTTGTGTCTGGATGTCAAATTTTCTATTCAATTCTGGTTTTTTCCTCAAGAATGCTTGAAAGTCCTCTATTCCACTGAATGACCATATTTTCCCCTGAAACAAAATACTCAGTTTTGCTGGGTAGGTGACCCTTGGGTTTATTCCCAGCTCTTTTGCCCTCTGGAATATCATATTCCATGCCCTTCTATCCCTCAGAGTAGAAGCCACCAGGTCCTGGGCTATTCTGATTGTGTTTCCACAGTATTGAAATTGTTTCTTCCTGGCTGCTTGGAGTATTTTCTCCTTGATCTGGGGATTCTGGAACCTGGCTATAATATTCCTGGGAGTTTTCTTTTTGGGATCTTTTTCAGGAGGTGATCGATGGATTCTTTCAACCTCTATTTTGCCCTCTGGATCTAAAACATCAGGGCAATTTTCCTTGAGAATTTCTTGAAGGGTGATTTCTAGGTTCTTTCTTTGATCATGGCTTTCAGGTAGACCAATAATTTTTAAATTGTCTCTCCTGGATCTATTTTCCAGGTCAGTGGTTTTTCCCATGAGAATTTCACATTGCCTTCTAATCTTTCATTTGTTTGGATCTGCTTAACAGCATCTTGATTTCTCATAAAGTCATTAGCTTCCATTTGCTCCAGTCTAACTCTGAAGGAATGAATCTCCTCAGTGAACTTTTGAGATTCTTTTTCCATCTGGCAAATTCGACTTTTTAAGGCATTCTTCTCCTCATTGCCCTTTTGGGCCTCCTTTGCCATTTGAGTTAGTCTATTTTTTAAGGTGTTGTTTTCCTCAGTCAGGCTGTTGACCCTCATTTCATACTTTTCCTGCATCCTTCTCATTTCTCTTTCCAATTTTTCCTCCACTTCTCTTATTTGATTTTTAAAGTCCTTCTTAAGGTCCTCTATGGCCTACAACCCCCTCATGTTTTCCCCTGGGGCTTTTGGAGCAGGACTTCTGACCTCACAGTCCTTTTCCTGGTCTATGCCCCCAAAATAGGAGTCTAGGGTTGCATTTTTCTGTTTCCTTTTTCTTGGCATGTCGCCACTTAATTACTTGACTTTTGGGCTTGTTGCCACACTATAGCCTGGTGCCAGACAGGAACTTTTGCCCCAAACGTGTGAGGGGGCCAGCTTCCGTTTCTGGCAAGCTGTAAGCTCACCCATGACTTCCACCCCAGATCCCAATCCAGATCCAGGGAGGTTAAAGCAAGAGCGATTACCCCCCAAGACTGATCACTGGATCTCCCTACAGTTTGCAGGCCAGGAGCTGGAGCTGCCTCTGAAAACTACAAAATGGCGTGTCTCCTCAGTGGATTCTAGCCCCCAGGGGAGGGAGCTGACGCATTCCCCAAATACTGGTCCCAAAGTCCATAGGACACTAACCTCTTACTTTGTCCTAGGCATGTCTATGTTGATAATTTTGGAGTCACCACAGCTGCTGGTGTTCTGGGGTCTCTCCAGCAGCTTGCTGGCCCTGATGCCCTGGGGCTAAAACCTTGGCTCACGGGGACCTGGGCTCTGCTGGGCTCGGCTCCCCGCGCTCTGCATGCTGCTGGCTCCCAGAGCGCTGCGCTGGTCCTTCCTGCAGGGCTGCTGGGCTGTCCTCAGCGGGAGGTTAGCTTCTCTGTGTCGTTCTGTGGGTGCTAGGGCTCCAGAGGTTGTTCAGAGTCCCCTTTTACATAGTTTGGGGGGAATCTGGGGGCAGAGTGGCTTGGATGAGCTGTTTCGACTCTGCCATCTTGGCTCCACCTTATTTTGCTATCTTTAAGCCTCTTCGTTATCTCCAGTTTCTTCCTCACTTGCCTATACATACATATATTCTGAATAAATATTCTAAAGAAATTGCCTTGGGTCTTTCTTGGAGTGCCAAGCATTCTGTTTATGTGAATTCTGAGCCTCCTTAATTGGACATTATGGTGTTACAAACAGGATTCGCAGGTCAGGATGCTGTCCTTCAAGAAATCCACTGTGGAAAGGCTGAAGTTGAGTGGTTATTGTTATTGAATTTCAGATGGGCACTGAGTATGGTAGAAAATACAGACTACTATAATTTGTTATCATTTTAAGAACTAAAGAAACCAGTTAGAATTTTAGCCCAGTATGTTTTAAAATGACCTGATTATAATAATGGAAAAGAAAATTTCTTGTAAACTTTATGGAAGATAAGAATGTGAATGGGTAATTAGAATAGTAAGGAAAGAATAAATTTGTGGAGATATTTCCTTTCTGAGGACCAAGTGTATTAGAACTTAGAAATATATAGTTACATGATCAAAAGGTACATATTGTTATTTGGCATTAAAGTGATTCACTGTATGTCCCTGTCCCCCCTCCCCAAAAGTTTTATTTGCCTTAGTTTACTGTTCAGTAAGGGGATGGTAGTGGAATCCACATCCTAGGGTTTTTATGGGACTGATATAATTGTAAAGGTGCTTGGTACAATGCCTGGTACAAAACAACAATGCTATTTGAGTGTAAACTGTGTAAGCTAAAAATTAACTGTTTCATGTTTGTTAATCTAATGTGGGATTTTCCTTAAGTGTGAATTATATGCCAATGGTACTGGGATGAATGATTTTCTGTGCAAAGCAATTTGGAAATGACTAAGTTTAGGTCACCAGATTGATAATTACTTGATTTTGGTTCCAAAGATTAAATTTAGGTACATGTTAATTATTTATGGTATTGTTACTGGTAAACAGTTGTATTAAAAGAAAATTTCAGTTAAGATTGTTGTAAACTTGTAAGATTGTTAACCAAGCTATTTGGTGTTATTGCATAAATCAAATCTTTACAAAAGTATACTTGTGAAAGGTAATTATTGGTAATTATGTGAAGAAAAGACCTGTGAAACCTCCTCGTGTAAATTTTGTTAATTATTTGGGAAAGATTTTATGACCAGAGAACTTAGGAATTGTATAGTAGTTAATGATATCAGGATAAACTGTTTTTGAAAAATGGGAAGATTCTTATGAAGAAATAATGCCCAAGTCCCTAAAACAAAAGCAATACTTGTGTTCATAGAAGCTGAAAAGAAAAGTTTAATTAAGTTCTGGAAGACTGAAACTGAGGAAGACCATTGGTTATTGCTTGATGGAGAGAAATGGTTAAATTAACAAATCATGATGGAAATTTTGTCAATTTTTTTACATCAAAGACTCCATTGGGGAGTGTGAGTAATGTGTGTCCTAGCTTTAAAGAAATATAGATGTATAAGTATATGTATATAATTGCTAAACAAATCTGTGAAGTGTCTTATATACAAAGAAATAAGCAAAAGGGTATTAAGAAAGCCGTGTGAGTCTCCTGGCAGAAAAGCTAGGAAAGGCAGGCCCTGGCATTTGGAGAGTGGTGTTTATGGGTTCCAGAATAATAAAGTAGTTTCAGAAGTTTTATGGGAAAGACTGAGAACAAGATGGGAGACACAAGATGAGAGAGACAAAGAAAATTTTATAATCCAGGATGGGGAAGCAATCTTATTAGTCCTGGGAAAGGAAGCAGAGAGAGAGAGAGGGGGACAGCAGGTAGAGAAATCTGCCCATTAGTGCATTAGATGTTATCTATAGTTAATTGCTTATAATCAGAATGATTTTATGGAATGGTGGGAATTCATTTTAATGCTAAAACCTAAAATTATTAATTGTTTACTGTATGTGGAAAGGAAGAAACTGGATGAAAACTTTATTTTGACTAGTTCTGTTAATTGAGAACAGTCCTCCTGCTACTGTATGATGTTGTAAAACTTCCAGAGCCCCTAGAAATTATCTCTATTAGGCAAGGTCATTCAGCCTGGGAAGGGAGATGGTTTTAGTTATGAAGCTCCTGAACAATGAACTTGACTTGCTGAGAAGCAGCAAAGTCTATGTACAAAAGATTAAAAAAGGTCTCTAACAATTGGCTTTTCTAGGATGAGTTAAAAAAAAAACTTGTGAAAGGAAAGCTGAATAATCTGGATAATGGATTTGAGAGATTTGGAAGGATAAATAAAGGTTTGGTTGGGAGAATGGAATGCAGATAAGAAGGTTTGGGGACAAATGGGGATTTCCAAGCCCGTCCTGTGTCTAAATAGTGGTCTGGATACCTTTGTATCAGATGGTTTAAGTATGTTGAGAGGGGTGTGAGGAAGTATTTAAGAAGGCTGAGGAGAAAGAGCCTGGAATGTGATGCTGAGAATGGATGGCTGGAAAACAGCCAGAGGACTCCCATCAGATGGTGTAAGCCCCTCACAGTTGTATGAAATGAGACTTTTGGACATTGAAGGGACAGTAGTTTGTTAGTTTTCTTTTCAATATCTCTATCTGTACTCATAAAGGGAACTGCCCCCTTATATGTTGGCAATGTGGCAATCTTATTTAAAGGAAAGGTGGTAAATGGAATTCCTTACGTATGTGAGACCTGATAATCTTTTATTCTTTATTGGAGCTCCGTGAAAATAAAAATAACTAACTGGCTCTAAGCTGTGATTGGTGGGATTTGCTGTGTAAGGTAAAAGGCACATGGGACCATAACTAAATTTTGTTTGGCGTTTGAATTTGGGTATAGTTATCTGCATTAAATAAGTATCTGAGAAAAAAATGCCACAAGCTACTCAGATGGAATGTGATCTTGTACTTTTAACAGGTGGAAGTCTACATTTGGTAAAGGCCAAAGGGACAGTCTTAGTCTCTGTCTGGGATGGGATCCCTCCTGGCTCAGTTTACCCATGGGGTTCCTTTGAAAAGGAATATTTCCCATCTATTCCTGAGTCTAGCTGTGAGCTAGAATGGATGCTGCATGGTTGGATATATGAATGTAAACAGAGCCAAGGATGTTTTATCCTGTCATATTCAGAATGTCACGTGTCCCTGATTTTTTTCTTTCTATAGCAAGTTTCTATGATCAGAACAAGTAGTCAGTAAATGATATGAGCTCTTTTGTGTTAGCTTATTGGAAAATCAAATATTATTTTTTTATCCAGAATTAAAATACGTGCAGAAAGTTATCTAAGCTGCTTAAGACTAAATTTTGTGATATTTAGGAATTGTTTAAGTATCTAGGAATTTAAACTGTAATAATACTTTGGGATTTTATGTTACGCAAGGACACTCACTTAATTTAATGAATTCCAATTTTAAAAGTTTATTTTTGCTTAAAGAAAAAAGAAAGATATCATTTAAAACATTTCCAATTAATTTTTCTTAAATAAAGGTTTAGTGATTATTCCCCTCAACACAAGGATAAATTCACACTTTTTTTAAGAAAGGAAATAATTTTAAGAAGACATGTTTTGAAAGGTCTTGTGTGTGTTACACTTTTGAAGGTTTCATAAATTTCAAATTAACGCAATAAGTTGTAAATCAGAAGAGATCTTGCTGTTTTGATCTGAATTTGTAGTTATCTCATGATCTAAGCATAAGTTAACATGTGGAACTGAATGTACATGTAAAAGATTACATTTCTGAAGTATCTCTTTCTTCCAAAGTGAACATAATCAGAGGATAAACAAGCTTGGTGAAACCAGGGTGTATGTCTACTATTCAGTTGTGAGGTTCAAGTCAGGAACTTCTTTAGTTTAAGGCAGTGCAGTTATGTTAGTAAAAGAATAATGACTTATGAGGTATCTTGTCTATGGGAAAATGAAAAGGAAAGTGAAATAGTCTGAGTAATGGGTTATACTAGCCCATAGTCTCCCTACTTCTAGTTAATTTCCTCCTACTCCTTTTTGGCCCTTGTTTGTTTAACCTCTTTGCCAGATTTGTTTCTTTTTGGCTCAGCACCCTTCACTTGCAGATGACATCTCAGGCTGAGTACCAACCACTGTCCAAGAACATGACCCATCACCCCTGGGCCTGGCATCTACCAAGCTCTGGACACTAGCTACAGACCCAGCCCCTTGTATGGTGGGACCCTATGAAACATAGACAGCTCTACACCCCTCCCCAGCAAGAAGCAGTTCAGGAAGCTCAGATCGTTGCTCCTTGTCCCCAAATGATTTTAGGTCCTATCTGTTTAAGTGGGGATTGATGGGGTGCTGAGGTGCTTGTGCTTGAACCATAGATTGTAAAATCACCTTAGTTTGCAAAATTACATTTCTCCCTAGCTCAAGGGCAGCATGCCCCAACAAAATAATTATCTCTTTGCCTGTTACAGTGGTCAGTTGCACCTATAGAATTCTGTAGTTTAAGCCAACTGTGTGTTGACTGAGGCAGTTGTGTATAGGTAATAATGGCGTGGTTTGTGGAATGGTCACTAGGTGGTTGAAGCCCTGTCTACTGAACCATTCCTCCAACCTGTGTGATTTGACTCTGTAACTGCTTTCTAACTTCTCTATGCTGTATGAAGTGGATACTCAATGCATATGTATAGTGTCTAATGACCAGATTGATTTGATTTGTGTAGCCTACTTGCTCCTTATTAAGGATGATGTGATTGTTGTTTGAAAAGTATTTGTTTTCTCCACTGGCAGGGTGATCCCTGGGACACAGTGGATGATGTGATTGTTTCCTGGGTACCCAAACTTTTACCTCTTTCATACACCTCTTTGTCTTTAGGGCCCCTATTGGACTCCTAAATCAATCAACACAGCTTCGGCAACTATTGGAGAAAAATCCATGAGCGCTCAATGAACATTGAATACAAACCCATATAGTTGCTAATAAGCTATTAGAGGCCTCTCATTTAATCACTTCAGATACTCATCACCACTAGTATGATCTGTTATTTAGCATGTTGTTAATTCTTTTATTTTTGTGTAACATCTATATATGCTTTAGGATAAGGAAAATATACCAATCCATGGCCCCACTTGCCAGGGACAGCCTATGCTTTGTATAATCTAAAGGCCGAATGTAGGGGCAAGGTAAGCCACTTTGTGAGGAATAAGATTATACAAACCAAGGCCCCAACTCAATATGACCTTTCTATTACCCTGAGTTGTTTGGGAACAGGGATCCTGAGAACTTAAGGGCTGCTCCTCTCCTGGGACCCTGGCCAGGTCCTTGAGAAGAGATATGATAACTGCCCAACTCCTGGAACTAGGCACTCCAAGGAAACCTCGTTCTTGGCAGGTGGCGGGGGTTTTGGAGGGATTGGCCTCCATCCCAGGCCTCACACCAGATATGATGCTTGCTATAAACACCTGGCAGTATGCCTTCTTTGTTCTCAGCAGTACTTAAACTGTAAGATTCAGACCCCAAATTGGAATCTCACCCATGGAGATGACTCTCTGCCTGGGATCCTCCTGGGTGGGACCCTGATGGCTCTATTGGGATTCCCCAGCTTGTGTGGTCAGGTGTTGGTGCTTGCCTGCGATGGTGATGCTTGTAAATATGTATATATCTCCACTATTAATCATCATAATAATAATCATTAATCTTATTATGCTATCTTTAAGCCTCTTATTCTGTTATCTCTGGTTTCTTTCTCACTTGCCTATATATACACATATATTCTGAATAAATATGCTAAAGTAATTGCCTTGGGTCTTTCTTGGTATGCCGAGCATTCTGTTTACTCGAATTCTGAACCTCCTTAATTGGACAGCCTACCAGAAAATCATGATAAAAAAATGTTCCTGGACAACATCTTCTAAGAGCTCATCAAGGAAAACTGCCCTGAGATACTAGAACCTGAGGGTAAAATAGAAATCAAGAGAATCCATCGGTCATCTCCTGAAAGAGATCCCAAATTGAAAAGTCCAAGAAATGTTGTGGCCAAATTCCAGAACAATCAGGCAAAGGAGAAAATACTACAAGCAGCCAGAAAACAATTCAGATATCTTGGAACCACAGTGAGGATCTTACAGCATCTGGCAGCTTCTACACTGAAAGATCTGAGGAACTGGAACATGATTTTTTGCAAGGCAAAAGAGCTCAGGTTATAACCAAGGATTGTAGTGAAAAATGAACATATTCTTCCGTGCAAGGAGATGGTCATTCACCCATTTAACATATTTCCAGAGCTTCCTGATGAAAAAACCAGAACTCTGCAAAGTTCAACCTAGAATTACAAGACACAAGAGAGATACAGAAAAGTAAATAAGGAAAACACACACACACATGTACACACACACATTGTTATTTAATAGGAACAAACTTTTTGTAGACAAATAGAGGGAGTCGGTATAAATTACACAAAATAATGATAAATAACCTTATTAAGGGCTGCAAAGGGACAGCAATGGAAGAAGAGGGAAGAATGAAGCAGAAAAGGGTAAATTATGCCACACAAAGAGGCATAAAACAATATAGCAGAGGGAAAGAAGGGAGGAAGATGAGCATTATATGAGCTTTTTCCTCATTGGTTCTAGTTCAAGGAGGGAATAACACAGCCAGTTAAGTATAGGACTCTATTGAGAAGAGACACAAAACTTATCATAATGGAGGGAAAGGGGGGAGGCAGAGGAGCATTGCATGAGATCTGTTCTTGTCAATCTTGGTTCGAGGAAGAAATAACATACTACATGAAGTATAAAAATCTATCATACCCTACAGGCAGTAGGAGGGGGGAAGGGCTAAGAAAGGGAGGGGGTTAGAAGGGAGGGAAGAAGTAAGGGGGAAGGGGAAGAAAATGAAGGGGGGTGCTGATAAGAAGGGAATGCTGAAGGAGGGGTTGGTCAAAAGGAAAACTCTTAAGGAGGGGAAGGGAGAAGGAAGAAACAAAAGTATAATCGGTAGGGAATAGGATGAAGGGAAAGAGACAGATAGTAGTCATAACTGTGAATGTGAATGGGATGAACTCTCCCATAAAATGGAGGTAGATAGCAAAATGGATTAAAAACCATAATCCTACAATATTCTGTTTACAAGAAACACATATAAAACAGGGGGATATACATAGGGTAAAGGTAAAAGGCTGGAGTAAAATATATCATGCCTCAGCTAACATAAAAAAAAGCAGAGGTAGCAATTCTTATCTCAGACAAAGCAAAAGCAAAAATAGATCTAATTAAAAGGGATAAGGAAGGAAACTATATCCTGCTAAAATGCACCATAAAAATGAAGCAATATCATTACTAAAAATCTATGCATCAAGTGGTATAGCATCCAAATTCCTAAAGGAGAAGTTAAAGATGTTAGAGGAAGAAATAGATAGCAAAACTATACTAGTGGGGGACTTCAATCTCCCCCTCTCTGAGATTGATAAATCTAACCTCAAAATAAACAAGAAATAAGTTAAGGAGGTAAATAGAATCTTAGAGAAGATAGATATGGTAGACCTCTGGAGAAAACTAAATGGGGATAAAAAGGAACATACCTTCTTCTCAGCGCTACATGGCACATATACAAAAATTGACCATGTACTAGGGCATAAAAACCTCTCAATTCAGTGCAGAAAGGCAGAAATATTAAATGAATCATTCTCAGATCATGATGCAATAAAAATTATATGTAATAAAGGGCCATGGAAAGATAGAATAAAAACTAATTGGAAACTAAATAACTTAATCCTAAAGAATGAGTGAGTCAGAAAAGAAATTATAGAAACAATCAGTAACTTCATTAGAGAGAATGACAATAATGAGATAACATACCAAAACGTGTGGGATACAGCAAAAGCAGGCTCTTAGGGGAAATTTTATATCACTGAATGCATACATAAATAAAATAGAGGAAATGGAGGTCAATAAATTGGGTACGGGGAGTAGAAACAGCACTTCCATGGAGCTCCAGCCCACACCACTTCAAAATTATGTAAAAGGGGATTCTGAACAACCTCTAGAGCTCCAGAACCAACAGAATGACACAGAGAAGCTAACCTCCCACTGAGGATAGCCTAGCAGCCCTGCAGGGAGGAGCCAGCCCAGCTCTCTGGGAGCCAAGCCCATAACCACATGAGTCAGAGGTTTTAGCCCCAGGGCGGCCAGACCACAGCTGGCTGGAGGGACCCCAGAACACCAGCATCTATAGCTTTTCCAGAATTACCAGCACATAGATGCCTAGGACAAAGTGAGAGGTTAGTGCCCTATGCACTTTGGGACTAGTATTTGGAAGCATGTCAGCTTCAGCTCCTGGTCTGCTAACTGTAGGGGGATCCGACGATCAGTCTTGCGGGTAATTGCTCTTGCTTTAACCTTCTTGGACCTGGATTGCAGTCTGGAGTGGAGGTCTTGGGGTGTGTGACCAGCTTGCCAGAGTGTGTGGGGGCTTCAGGGAGGGCACCCAACTAATACCTCCAGCAGCTGAGAAAACCCCAATGTTTGGGACAGAAGCTCCCCTGTCTGGAGGCAGAGTGCTACTGTGGCAACAAGCCCCAAAGTCAAGTAATTAAGTGTCAACACACCTAGGCAAAGGAAACAAAATAAACAGAAAAAATCAACATTAGAATCCTATTTTGGGGTCAAAGAGAACCAAAGCATGAAACAGGAGGAGGGCTGTGAGGTCAGAACTCCTGCACCAAAAGCCCCAAATGAAAATATGAGCAAGTTACAGGCCATAGAAGACCTTAAGAAGGATTTGAAAAACCAAATAAGAGAAGTGGAGGAAAAATTGGGAAGAAAAATTAGAAGGATGCAGGAAAAGTATGAAATGAGAGTCAACAGCCTGATTGAGGAAAATAACACCTTAAAAAATAGACTAACTCACATGGCAAAAGAGGCTCAAAAAGGCAATGAGGATAAGAATGCCTTAAAAAGCTAAATTTGCCAGATGGAAAAAGAATCTCAAAAGCTCACTGAGGAGATTCATTCCTTCAGAATTAGACTGGAGCAAATGGAAGCTAGTGACTTTATGAGAAATCAAGAAAATGTTAAACAGATCCAAACAAATGAAAAAATAGAAGGCAATATGAAATATCTCATGGGAAAACCATTGGTATGGAAAATAGATCCAGGAGAGATAATTTTAAAATTATTGGACTACCTGAAAGCCATGATCAAAAAAAGAACCTAGAAATCATCCTTCAAGAAATTCTTAAGGAAAATCGCCCTGATGTTTTAGAACCAGAGAGCAAAATAGAGGTTGAAAGAATCCACTGATCACCTCCTGAAAAAGATCCCCCAAAACAAAACTCCTAGGAATATTATAGCCAGGTTCTGGAGTTCCCAGATCAAGGAAAAAATATTTTAAGCAGCCAGGAAGAAACAATTTGAATATTGTGGAAACACAATCAGGATAACACAGGATCGGGCAGCTTCTGCTCTGAAAGGTTGAAGGGCTTGGAATATGATATTCTAGAGGTCAAAGGTACTAGGATTAAAACCAAGAATCACTTACCCAGCAAAACTGAGTATTTTGTTTCAGGAAAAAATATGGTCATTCAATGGAATAGAGGACTTCCAAGCATTCTCGATGAAAAAACCAGAATTGAATAGCAAATTCGACATTCAGATACAAGAAGCAAGAAAAGAAGGTAAACAGGGAAAAGAAATCATAAGGAACTTATCAAAGTTGAACTTTCTACATTCCTACATGGAAAAACAATAAGTGTAACTTATGAAAGTTTTCTCAGTATGAAAATAGTTGAACGGAATAGAAATGTATGTATGTGTATATATATATATATATGTATATATATATATATATACACACACATACATATATATGTGTGTGTGTGTGTGTGTGTGTGTGTGTGTGTGTGTGTGTGTGTGTGTACAGGTATACATAGAGGGCACAGTACCAATTTAATGGGAAGGGATGATACTTAAAAGGTGAAATTGAGAGGTAAGAGAGGAATATAATGAGAGGAGATGGGGAGAGACAGAATGGGGTAAACTATCTCATGTAGAAGAAGCAAGGAAAAACGGTTATAATGGAGGGGAAGAACAGGAAGGCAAAGGTTAATGGCTCAAACTTATTCTCATTGAATTTGGCTTAGGGAGGGAATGGCATACACACTAAATACGGTATCTCACCCTACAGGAGAGTAGGAAGGAAGGGGTTGACAGGGGTGGTGATGGAGGAGAGGTTGGGCTTGGGGCAAGGGAAGTTGAAAGCACCCACTTTTGAAAAGGGACAGGATAAAAGTAGAGAATAGAATAGTGGGAGGTGGGATAGGATGGAGGGAAATATAGTCCGTCTTTTACAATATATCCACTATGGAAATGTTTTGCATAGCTACACATGTACAACCCATATTGAATTGCTTATCTTCCCAGTAAGGGTGGGTGACAAGTGAAGAATGGAATGAATCTGGTATTCAAAGTTTTAAAGTAAAATGTTTTAATATATATATATATACATATATATATATACTATTATTAATATTATTTTACATATAACTGGGAACTAAGATATACAGGCACTGGAGCATAGAGATCCACCGTGCCCTACTGGAAAATCAGAGGAGGGATCGAGGGAGATACGGAAGAGAGCAGATTGGAGGAGGGGATATCCAGTGGGATCACTATTTTGGGGGTAGTGGGTAGGGGAAAAATGGGGAGAAAATTTGTAACTCAAAAAATGGAAATGAATGATGTAAACTAGAAATTAATAAAGCATTTGATAAAGAAAAAAATAAAGTACTTCATAAACCTTTAAGGTTCCTTACATAAGAAGCTATATAAATGTTAGATATTATTTTTAAAAAAGATATTATCTTAAAAATTATTATTTAAAAAAGAGTAGAAGATATGGGTGCACAATCTAGATATAAAGGCTGACACTGTAAGCAATCCTGGGAGAGCAAAGAATTGTTTACCTGTCAGATTTACAGAGTAGGGAAGAATTTATTTCCAAACAAGAGGTAGTGCTTTATGAAATGCAAAATGGATAACTTTGATTACATTAAACTGAAAAGTTTTGTACAAATAAAGCCAATGTAACCAAGATTAGGAAGAAAGTGGAAAGTTGGGAAAGAATTTTTACAACCAGTGTCTCTGATAAAGGACTCATTTCTAAAATGTACAGAGAACTGAGTCAAATTTATAAGGATACAAGTCATCCCCCAATTGGTAAATGGTCAAAAGATATGAACTGCCAGTTTTCAGAGGAAGAAATTAAAAATATCTATAAGCATATGGAAAAATGTTCTAAATCACTATTGATTAGAGAAATGTAAATCAAAATAACTCTGAGGTACCACATCTCACTGGTCAGATTGGCTAAGATGACAAAACAGGAAAATAGTAAATGCTAAAGAGGATGTGGAAAATTGGAACACTAATGCATTATTGTTGGAGTTGTGAACTGATTCAACCATTCTGGAGAACAATTTGGAACTATGCCCCCACAAAAATGTGCATACCCTTTGACCCAGCAGTACCACTTCTAGGGCTGTATCCCAAAGAGATCATACAAGTGGGAAGAGGACCTGTATGTACAAAAATATTAGCTCTTTTTGTGGTGGCAAAGAATTGGAAATCAAGGGGATGCCCATTAATTGGGGAATGGTTAAACAAGTTGTGCTGTATAAATTTAATGGAATACTACCTTGCTTTAAGAAATGAGGAACAGACGGACTTCATAGTAACCTGGAGAGACTTTTATAAACTGATTCTGAGTGAGGAGAACAGAACCACGAGAACTTTGTACATAATTATAGACACATTGTATCTGTGATCACTAACTTTGATAGACTGGGATCCTTTCAGCAATACAAGGTTAGAAGATAACTCCAAAAGACTCATGATGGAAAGGGATATCCACATGCAGAGAAAAAACCAGAGTCTGAATGCACATTGAAGCAAACTACTTGCTCTCTCTCTTTTGTGTTTTGTCTTGTTCCTTCTTTGTCGTTGTTCACTCCATTGGTTATAATCTTTTTTTTACAACTTGATTAATGTTTAATGCAAAGGTATTTGTAGAACTTAGATCAGATTGCAAGCTGCCATAGGGAGGAAGGAGGAGAAAATTTGGAACTCAGGGGATTGTGTAACTGAATGTTGTAAGCTAAAAGTAAACAAATAAACTCTTAAAAGATAAAAAAGTAGAATATACTATAGAATTAAACTGGTTCACTAAAGGATCCAGTTTGGGAAACAAAAAGCATATAGTCAAAGGAGGAGATAATTTTCACTGTTGGATTGTGGGCTTCTCCAAGGCAAGGACTGTCTTTTGCTTTTCTTTGTATCCTCAGTACTTTACAGCAATGCTAGGCACATAATAGGTGTTTAATAAATGTTTATTGACCAGCTGACTGACTGGGATTGATTGTAATGAGGAGCAGGGGGATTAGAGATTGGTGTCAAGAGAAATGGTGTTAGGAAGAGAAAATTATATATAAGAGAGATAGTATGATTATATATCATAAAGAATTTCAGAATTTTTGGTCATGGGAGAAGAACAACTGCAGGTTATGGCAAGATCACTTCCTATGAGTAGCTGAGATAGAGTGGAGAAGTAGGTCCTCAGAACTGAGTAATGTGAAGATCTGGGAGATTAAGATACTTGATGAAACATAAAAATGTTTCCTGACATCTCCTATTATAGTGGAAGGAGCTAAGGTGGAGAGGGAGAGAGACTGTAAACTAGGCGCTAAACTCAGTGAGAAATGAGGGAGAATATCATGGGGGGGAAGAGGATTGGTAGAAAACAGCCAGCAAGATCTGGATTGAGTGATGAATTTGTAGAGAACGTACCTCAAGGGAGAAAAAGAGGTTACTGAGTTATAGCTGTATAGGAGAATCTGGAAATGTCTGTAAGAAACAGTATTCTGATTTCCTCTCTGGGACTATTGAGTTATAAGTGAGAGAAGGTACAACCTGTATTGAAAAGATCAACAGAGATTCAGTGTCATCCCTGGAGAGCCATGTCTCAGTAAGAGCCAGATGGAAGGAGTGTGAAAGGAACAGGTTTAAAATGAAGGGAAATTTGTGGATCGTAGAACAGAAGTTCCAGAGAGCACAGTGGAAGGGATGAGTAGATTGTAGTGAAACATTGCAGAGTTAACATTGAAATAAGCAGTGGGAGTTGGGGAAGAGTGCTCAAGTTTCAACCTTACTCCTTACTACCTGTGTAAACTTGGCAAATCATTTCCCCTCTTCAGGCCTCAGTTTTCTCCTAGATTGCCTCTTCCGACCTTTCTTAGTTATAACGCTCCACAATCCTATGGCCTCAAGTCCAGTGTTCATGGCCCTAGGCCATGACAGGCCCATATAATTGGCTATGCCACAGGTAGCAATTTCTGCGAGCCTTATAGTGTCTGCTGAAGAAGAAATCACTACTTGGAACTCTTGACAAGAATTGGCCAAACCAACTCTAGAATGAACAGCAGCAGAGTCAGGATTTGTACCAGAGTCCATACCACCGTATGATTTATGTGTAGCCATGTAAATGAGTGTGAATGCTGATGCAAATCAAATCCAATGAATGTAGCCTAGTACTTGTGTCACACTTTATAGGACATCTAGTTCATCTTAATTCTAGTCAGGACCACAGTCAAACTATCCCCCAAAGCTAGTATCTATCCCTCTTTTAAAAATCCTCTGACAGGGGCGGCTAGGTGGCGCAGTGAGTAGAGTGTCAGCCCTGGAGTCAGAAGGACTTGAGTTCGGATCTGGCCTCAGACACTTAACACACACACAAATAAAAACCTAGCCGTGTGACCTTGGGCAAGTTACTTAACCCCAATTGCCCTCCAAAAAGCAAAAAAAAAAATATCTTCTGACAAAGAGACTTTGCTACAGTTTGATAATGGGTTCTTGTGTCCTATATGTCTCATGTCAGCGACTTGACGTGAAGAAAGGCCAGTTATCATAGTAAGTCATTTTCATTTCTATCTCTTTGTGCAAACATGGGCAAATAGAGCCACTAAGTAGGGGCTAGCAAATGGCAACGCATCTGCTAATCAGAAACAGATTGGATCTGTATTTAGTGCAGAAAAGAAGTTTTCTACACACACTATAGGCATCAGACACAAATAAGTATGTGAAAGTTGTCCAAATTTGTGAAGTTTATTTCTTTTTTTTTATTTTAAACAAATGTTTTATTAACTTCTGTTTTACATCATTCATTTCCGCCAGATTTTGAGTTACAATCATTTTCCCCCCATTATTCCCCTACCCAACCTCCCAGAATAGCAGTCCCACAAGATATCGCTTCCTCCAATCTGCTCTCTCCCATACCTTCTCCCATACCCCCATCAACTTTTCCATTAGAGGAAGATGAATCTTTGTGTTCCAATGCCTGCACATCTTATCTCCCAATTATAGGCAAAAGAGTATTAATAATAGTATTTATATATATTTGAAACATCTAATGTTACGACCTCGAATTTCAGATCCATTTCCTTCCTCCCTTGTCACCCATTCCTTCTTGGGAGATAAGTAATTCAGTATATGTTGTACATGTCTAGCTATGCAAAACATTATCATGGTAGATATGTTGTACAAGGCTGCTTATAATTCCCTCCCACTCATCCCACCCCCCACCTGGTCCATTCCCTACATGATCCTGTCCCTCTTCTATAGTGGGTACTTCCAACCTCCCCTCACCCCAAGGATGCCCTCCCATCCATCATCCCTCCTCTCATCCCCCTTCCCCTATCCTGCTGCAGGTTGAGATATCCCATTTAGTATGTATGTCATTTTCTCCCTGAACCAAATTCAATGTGAATGTGGTTTTGCCTTTTTAGCCTTCCTTATTCTCCCCCTCCTTTGCAACCACTTCCCCTACATGAGATAGTTTACCCTACCATGTCTCTCCCCATCTCCTCTTGCCACTTTCCTCTCTCACCTCATAATTTCATCCCTTGAGTATTCTCCCTTCCCAACAAATTCAACCTATGCCCTCTATCCATATATAACTGTAACCATATACACACACATTCACATATGTATTCATATGACCACACCCACTTCTTCCATTATTTTCATAGTGAGAAAGATATCATCAGTCACAGATATTACTTTTCCATATAGGAATGTAAATAGTTCAACTTTGATAAGTTCCTTTTGATTTCTTTTCCCTGATTACCTTCTCAGGCATCTCTTACTTCTTGTGTCTGGATGTCAAATTTTCTATTCAACTCTGGTTTTTTCCTCAAGAATGCTTGAAAGTCCTCTATTCCACTGAATGACCATATTTTTCCCTGAAACAAAATACTCAGTTTTGCTGGGTAGGTGACCCTTGGGTTCATTCCCAGTTCTTTTGCCCTCTGGAATATCATATTCCATGCCCTTCGATCCCTCAGTGTAGAAGCTGCCAGGTCCTGGGCTATTCTGATTGTGTTTCCACAATATTGAAATTGTTTCTTCCTGGCTGCTTGTAGTATTTTCTCCTTGATCTGGGGATTCTGGAACCTGGCTATAATATTCCTGGGAGTTTTCTTTTTGGGATCTTTTCCAGGAGGTGATCGGTGGATTCTTTCAACCTCTATTTTGCCCTCTGGATCTAAAACATCAGGGCAGTTTTCCTTGAGAATTTCTTGAAGGGTGATTTCTAGGTTCTTTCTTTGATCATGGCTTTCAGGTAGTCCAATAATTTTTAAATTGTCTCTCCTGGATCTATTTTCCAGGTCAGTGGTTTTTCCCATGAGATATTTCACATTGCCTTCTAATCTTTCATTTGTTTGGATCTGCTTAACAGCATCTTGATTTCTCATAAAGTCACTAGCTTCCATTTGCTCCAGTCTAACTCTGAAGGAATGAATCTCCTCAGTGAACTTTTGAGATTCTTTTTCCATCTGGCAAATTCGACTTTTTAAGGCATTCTTCTCCTCATTGCCCTTTTGGGCCTCCTTTGCCATTTGAGTTAGTCTATTTTTTAAGGTGTTGTTTTCCTCAGTCAGGCTGTTGACCCTCATTTCATACTTTTCCTGCATCCTTCTCATTTCTCTTTCCAATTTTTCCTCCACTTCTCTTATTTGATTTTTAAAGTCCTTCTTAAGGTCCTCTATGGCCTGCAACCCACTCATGTTTTCCCCTGGGGCTTTTGGAGCAGGACTTCTGACCTCACAGTCCTTTTCCCGCTCTATGCCCCCAAAATAGGAGTCTAGGGTTGCATTTTTCTGTTTCCTTTGCCTTGGCATGTTGCCACTTAATTACTTGACTTTTGGGCTTGTTGCCACACTATGGCTTTAAGGCCAGATAGAGGAATTTTCGTCCCGAACGTGTGGGGGGCAACTTCCGTTTCTGGCAAGCTGTAAACCCACCCACAACTTCCACCCTAGATCACAATCCAGATCCAGGGAGGTTAAAGCAAGAGCGATTACCCCCCAAGACTGATCGCTGGATCTCCCCACAATTTGTAGGCTGGGAGCCCGAGCTGCCTCTGAAAACTACAAAATGGCGTGTCTCCTCAGTGGCTTCTAGCCCCCAGGGGAGGGAGCTGACGCATTCCCCAAATACTAGTCCCAAAGTCCATAGGACACTAACCTCTTACTTTGTCCTAGGCATGTCTATGTTGATAATTCTGGAGTCGCCACAGCTCCTGATGTTCTGGGGTTCCTCCAGCTGGCGGCTGGCCCTGCCGCTTTGGGGCTAAAACCTCGGCTCACGCGGACCTGGGCTCGGCTCGGCTCCTGCGCTCTGCGCTCTGCCGGCTCCCAGACCACTGCGCTGGTCCCTCCTGCAGGGCTGCTGGGCTGTCCTCAGCGGGAGGTTAGCTTCTCTGTGTCGTTCTGTGGGTGCTGGGGCGCCAGAAGTTGTTCAGAGTCCTTTTTTTACATAGTTTGTGGGGAATCTGGGGGCAGAGAGGCTTGGACGAGCTGTTTCTACTCCGCCATCTTGGCTCCGCCCCCCGAAGTTTATTTCTTTAATTAAAAATACATTGTTAGGGGTGGCTAGGTGGCACAGTGAATAGAGCACCAGCCCTGGAGTCTGGAGGACCTGAGTTCAAATTTGGCCTCATATATATGAGTGTAATTATTTTTTTCTAGAACATATAAAAACTAAGAAAAATCTTTTCCACAAATTCATGTTAACAGAATTTGCAAATGCTGGACTAACAGAAACAATTTTATCCTGGCATTCTAATTCCAAACAATTCCCCACCCAAGGCATTTTATTTAAAATTGTTTCCAAGTACAGTACATACTTTGGGGCTCCTATCCCAGCTTCCTCCCATACTGACAGGTTGAGGCACAGAAGGTGGCTAGTTGCTTCTTCCCTCAGGGTTCTAGGAAGCTCTTAGGGCCTAGTTGGGAGATGCTCAGTGGATGCTCATTTTTGAAAGTTTGAAAGTGCCCCATTTGATATCAGTTAGGCAGCCTTAATTAGCTTTTAGAAAGAGGTGTTTACTAAGGTGGTATAGGAGGAACAGGTCCAAAACATCACCCCAAAAGCCTGGGACCTATAAACCTACAAGTACATACAGAGTCCAGGGAAAACTGGGCATATGCTTGGATATCTAATGTGGCAAAAGGCTCATACAGAACTCCTGGAAGTTCTTTTGTTTTCTTAAAGTATGGTGTAGCTTTCTAATGGTCTTGCTACAGAGTCATGAAGCTGTCTTCCCTCAGTGTGTCTTCTGTTTCCAGCTCCTAATGACTGTTTCCAGTCCTTGAGCTGCTTCCAGGACACACCAATGAGAAACCCTCCCATAGTCCAGATCATGCCCTCTAACTGTAGGTGTTCCTCAGGGATCTGTGCTGCACCCTCTTCTCTTTTTTCTCTGTAGTATTTCACTTTGTGATCTCATCAGCTCCCATGATAATTATTCATTATAGTACTTGTTGGTAATACTATTGATAATGCTGGGTTCTGAGCTGGCTTGCTACTTTTAGAAGACCCACAGGGCTTGAGAAGATATAAATGTAATTCCTTTGATTGATTGGTAGGTTCTATGGAGATATTTGCATCCAGTGACGATATCTTTTTAGTTATTTGAAGTGGGTTGAGATGATTGACTCTGTAGACACCTTCCCTTACATAAGGAAGAACATTTGGAATCTTTACTGGAAGTTTCTGGTGCTATGGAAAAAGCTATGGATTTGAAATCAGAGGATCACTTGTTGGGTATATTTTTCATGTAGGGTTTGAACTACAGAGCCTTTGAAGTCTCTTCCAACTCTGAAATTCTGTGTGACGTAGATTCAGATCTCTTACTACATCATAGATGTTAGCAGAGCAATTTTCCTTTTCTGCCTAAGTTTCCTCACTTGTATGTAGCAAGGGTTATCTATCCTCCACATATAGCATGGAGGTATCATTTTGTGTCTTGAGGAAAGGCAGAATAGACATCTCTAGCCTCTTCTCCAAGGCAGACTTTAATTCCTGCCAGGAAAGGAAATACAAAATTGGGTCCAGAGGCTTCCACTTTGTTTTCCTCAGAGAAAGGGGGGTGGTATTTGGCTAGAATCATATCTGTCTGTCCCCTTAAAAATTATTAGTCTAGAAGATGTGATTTTCACCTTCTGATTACTGTTTCATTATTGGGAGAAGCAGGACTTCAAGCTTTATAGCCAAGGCTTGACTCCCTTCCCATCAAATACAAATGCTACCATGAATATGCAGAGTACTTAGTCAAGTGCTAAGCCATTTATCCAACCGTATATCAAAACAGACATCAGAGAACATTTAAGTAGGAGAATATATACCAGACAATACAGAGTGAAGGAGCTCTCCATTGGGAGCTAGGTAATTCAGTTCACCCAAGAAGATGGAATCCTGGATATCACCCAAAAGGAAACTACCTGCAGTCTCTAGTGAAGCAAGCAGGGGATGAGGACATGGTGGAGATATTGCTCCTCTCATGTCAACTCTTCCTAGACTCTTGTTTTCCCTTTCTCCAAGTTGGAAGCCAAAAGCGTCCCAAAAGGCTCTAGAATCCGAAGAAAGAAGAAACTTGAAGAAAATTGAAGGGCTCTCCTCTCCCCTGCTTTTGCCAACTCTGCCCCTCTAGAAGGTGCAGGCCGTTGATCACCACCCGTAAGGAGAGGCTCTCGTACCAGTGGAATAGGTTATACGGGAAATGAGTGATTGGGAATACATCATTTCTAAGGTTCCTTTCAATTTTAAATGTTATAAACAGGTTCTAAAACTACTGCTGGAACACAGTGCCATCTCTTCTTTCATTTCTCATGATTGTTGTAGAAAAGTTGGTCAGCAGCCCATGGTCCAATATACAGATCATTTGTTCTTTCTAACTTAGTAACTGGGATGTAGTGGGAGCTTAATAAATATTTATTTGAATTAATTTTTTATTGAGTTTTGCCCTTAGCTCCCCATAAAAAAGTTGATTGGATATGCTTGACCTTCAGTTATCTACCAAACAATTTGTAAGATGAACATTTCCAAATGTTTGAAATCATTATTATCTGAAAATTTTCACATTGAATAGGTTGGTGAAAGACTGGTACTGGTTAGGTTAATGTGAGAACAACATTGGTTTGAACAAGAAACCTTTTCTTCTGAGTAAAATGTACTTTGAATTTTATAACTCATCAAACACCAAGAATAATACTCTGGCACAATTGTGAGGTATTCAATTGTAGTTATACTGGGGCAGCTAGGTGGCACAGTGAATAGAGCACCAGCCCTGGAGTCAGGAGGACCTGAGCTCAAATCCGGCCTCAGACACTTAACACTTAATTAGCCATGTGACCTTAAGTATTTAAATTGGGGTTAAGTAAGTCACTTAACCCCAATTGCCCTCCAAAAAGCAAAAAAAAAATGTAGTTATACTAGTGCAGTTGGTAACCTGTGGTCCAGTATACTTTAAAAAATATTTTGATTCCTGTATCTCAATATAATTCGTTACCTTTGTAATCCTAGATATTTTGTTTTGTGCACTTAAAAACCTTATTCTGAGAAGGGGTCCATGGGCTTTGCTAGGCTGCACCTGGGGCCCATGATATAAGCAAGGTTAAGAAGCCCTGATCTGGTGCTTTCCTTATAAGAATTGGGTGAGGCCTAGCTAGTGCTGTGAATCTAATTATATTCATTTTATAGAGGAGATAACTGAGAACCAGGGAAGTGAAGTGACTTTCAAAATGCCATTCAGCTAATAATCTTCGACGACTGAATTGAAACCTCAGCCTCATGACTCCAGATCCAGTGCTTTCCATTACTGGCACCAGGTACAAGGGAGGGGATATAAAGGTTAAAGTCAGCCACAGTTTGTTTTCAAGGCTCCCTCCGTCCCCTATTCTGGGCCTTTGCTTTCTCCTCTTTCTACTCTCCCCCACCACATAATTTACTTGTTTATGGATCTCATACCCACTACCTCATGGACCTTCTTGACAACATTTATTCAGGCCTAATAAATGGTGAATTACCTTTACTTGTCCTAGAGAGGCAGGATGTTACAGTGGTTAAAGAGGTGATCTTAGAGATCTTAGAAGAACTGAGTTTAAGTTCCACCCCAGAATATCCTGAATGGGTGGCCCTTCTCAAGTCACATAACTTTTTGGTGTTCTAGCAACTCTTGAAGTTTGTAAATTATAGACAAGGTGCTGATCTGTATTGTCAGAGGGAGTTTTCTCCTTCAGATACAAATGAAATCTGAGGTCTGGTCCCTTACACTGTCCCTGTACTGTGGAGAATTAGCATCCGATCAAACTCTTCACATGAAATTTTGACTTTGGTCCTGTGTTATTCCTTCTCACAAAATTTCCATATTAAAAAGAGTGCCCAGGGCGGCTAGGTGGCGAAGTGAGTAAGAGTGTTGGCCTCGGAGTTGGGATGACCTGAGATCAAAACCGGCCTCAGAAAATGAGCACCCACACATAAATAATGACTAGCCGTGTAACCTTGAGCAAGTTACTTAACCCCAATTGCTTTAAAAAAAAAGAGTGCCCCCCTGGAGGTGATATAACCAAATAGTATGATTTTAGGGATTGGGAAAAATATTTGGGAATGTGAAGGTCCTGAGTTATAGTATATAAGAAATATCTCACCAGAGGATGACTCTGTTAATATCTTCTAGCATAATAATATTTTTCCCACACTGCCAACCTCAATCAGGAAATCTCTGTCAAGTTCTAACATGTTTTGTTTCTTAGGAGTCTCTTTGTGGTAATAAGGGAGACAGACACCAGGAACTTGTTTGCTACTATCCTTCCTGGCTCAGGACAGGTAAAGAATTAGGTCTTCATCTCTTCTCATTTACTCTCTGCCTTCTGGAGAAAGAACATTGTTTTCTCTTTCCAGTCTTTAAGTACTGTGGAAACTATTGGATAGACTAGTCAACCCTGCAAAATCTTTCAGTTTCTGATGGAACCTTTTCCTATGGTCTTCTATGATCTAGACAATTTCAACTTGCAGAATTGGAAGCAAATAAAGGGAAACTTACTTCTCATTTCATAAATTTTTGATATAGAAATAAGATTTTTTTTTAATTTTTATTTCTTGTATTAAATTTGGTATCTAAATTACATTACTCTTAGAATTTACTGAGTATTATAGGAGAATTAAAAATAGGAGACTGGAATTACTAATTGATTCTTTGATAGTACTTCCTCTAGGGCTAATTCCATAATTCCTACACATTAATGGACTTGATTCATAGAAGGTAACCACTGCTTTTTTGAGGTTTGTTGGGATTTCTAGTCACTCATGAGCCCCTATCTGATGTGCCCCCCAATAATTATCAGCCAGAGTTAAGTATCTTTTTAAAAGGGAATTTACTTAGCAAGGACAACTGTTACCAAAACATCTATCCAAACTGGGAGTGTGTTCTACTCGAGAGATTGGGCTCAGACTTAGAGAACATGTGTGGTCAAAAGGTCAACTCACAGCGCCTGGTTACTGCAATTCTTTTTCTTTCTTCACTGAAGTCTTAGGAAGTTTTCCTCAGTTATAGCTCTCTGCTGTAACTCTATGAGGGTCAGTGTTCTTACAAAGCCCTGAATGCTGCCTTTCCTTAGTATGTCTTGTTTGTGCTTGGTTTGTCTCTTAGCTTCCAGTGCAAACTCTGGCACCAGCTACTTCTGCTTCCAGGGACATTGCTGTTGACTCTGGTAGACACTCCAGATTTCCCATCTTTCAGAGTTCACAAAGTCCTCAGCTCGTCAGTGTTGGGGGAGCAGAAAAACCCTTCTTTCTCCAAGGGCAGTTCCGTCTCAAGAGTCTTTCACCACTGGGTTCAATGAGGACTAGAATTCTCCCTGTGTCCTATTTAGCCAATTACCAGAGATTTCCTGGGTAGTGTCATCTGTCTTTACACAATGATCAAAGCAATAGTTTTTCCAAATTCATTAAGTACTTGTTTGTACGTGGTTTACTCTTTTAATTGATTAATTTAATCCCCTCTACATTAACATTAATTTGAACAAGGGAAGCTATTTCATGTCATTTCATTCCTACAGAGACTGAGCTTTCTTATAATAACTTTTCCAAATAATTAGAGCTCCTGGCTATGTCAAGTTCTTTTTTTCTGTTTCATAATTAATTTTGTTGCTACTTCCCTCTTGGGAAAAGTGATGGCACAACCAGTTTTTCACAGATACTCCTTACTGCCCGTTGTAATGAGAAAAATTGATTTTACCTTTGCCAACTAGACACAAAAATATGCCTCTTCTTGGGGCACATGCTGCCCTGATTTTATACTTCTCTGGCAAGGGTTTGACTGGAGTCAACAGATTCTGAAGGACACGACAAGAAGCTGGTTTTGTCTTTTGTAGAAAACCAAACTCCATCAATGTTTGATAGCAACAGCCCACATTTCTAAAGCACACACTCTCCAGCAATGCTCTGAGATAGTTAACACCAGCATTAGCCTTATTTTACTAGTAAAGTTCATTAGCTATTGAGGCCCAGAGAAGTGAAGTGATTTACTCAAGGTCGCACACTTGGTGTCAAGTCTAGTATCATAATGAGGTGGGCTAGCTCCAAGTCTAGTGCTGTCTCTCTTGCACCAGATTAAGCACACCTGACATTTTTTCGCTTTTTTTCAGGGGAGAAGGCATGGCAATTGGGGTTAAGTGACTTGCCCAAAGTCACAGGGCTAGTAACTGTTAAGTGTCTGAGGCTGGATTTGAACTCAGGTCCTTCTTACTCCAGAGCCAGTGCTCTATTCACTGCACCACCTAGTTGCCCCATCTGACATCTTTCTTCTATAGCTGAAGTATCTTCCTTTTCTCCTTTGTTCTTCTTTAGAAGCTGTTAAAGTCTACTATGTATTTCTTTTTTTTTTTTAAGCAATTGGGGTTAAGTAACTTGCTCAAGGTTACACGGCTAGTCATTATTTATGCGTGGGTGCTCATTTTCTGAGGCCGGATCTGATCTCGGGTCATCCCAACTCCGAGGCCGGCGCTCTTACTCACTGCGCCACCTAGCCGCCCCTTTAGGGCAATTGGGGTTAAGTAACTTGCCCAAGGTCACACGGCTAGGTTTTTGTTTTGTATGGATTAAGTGTCTGAGGCCGGCTCCGAACTCAGGTCCTTCTGACTCCAGGGCTGGCGCTCTATTCACTGCGCCACCTAGCCGCCCTACTGTGTATTTCTTAAACTCATGAGCTTATAGTATAAAATAATACGAAAACAGAGTATTTTAAAATAATGCCTAATACCTGATGGGGGGAAGGGATTGTTGTAGCTTTGTGGGTAGTAGACTAACATTGGAGTGAGGAAGGTCTGCGTTCAAGTCCTGCCTCTGACACATACTAGTGTATGATAATAGATAAGTTACTTAACCTCTCAGTGTCCCAGACAACTCTCTGAGATGATAAGTTACAGAAGAATTGCTGGTCTGCATTAATGGAAATAGTCTCCACATATGGTATTTTTTGTATGGATGAAACACATGAATACAGAAGGAAAATCAGTCTGAGGTACAGCATTTATATAAATGTGAATAATGTCTCCTTAACAGCTTTTAGTCCTGTCAACGAAAACATGCCCATTGGGTTTCAGTATTCTCAGTGTCATTGAATGATTTTAAAAATTGATTCTTGATTACTCACAAACATTTCCCAAGAAATCATTTTATTAATCCACCATAAAAATAATAGATTTTGAAAGCCAACAGGACCCACAAGCCTTTTTAAAAAATAGATCTCCACATCCTAGTTGATGTCAAATTTCCTGAGAGACAAGGGAGTGCTGAAAAAGGTTTCTGAAGAAGTAACCCCTTTCATTTGCAGTATGTCAGGTACATTCTCCTGGACTTTCTTCCAGATCCTGCCCCAGTACCTTAGTACTTAGAGAACTGTCTCCTTCCTGCTACTCTATAGTTGGTTTTGCCTTTTGGATAGGGGAGCTTATATTGTCACTGGTATATAAGGAGCTAATAGATTTTTGTTGTTTTCTCTTCAGGGTAAGGTAGGATGAAGACATTACTAGCATTTTTAATAGCAGTGAGGTGGTTTGTCTTTTTTTATCTTTTTTGAGGGCAATTGGGGTTAAGTGACTTGCCAAAGGTCACATGGCTAGTTTTTGTGTTAAGTGTCTGAGGTTGGATTTGAACTCAGATCCTCCTGACTCCAGGGCTGGTGTTCTATTCACTGCATCACCTAGCTACCCCTAGGGTTTGTCTTATACTTAAAGAAAACAGTATTTATTTTTTCTAGTTCTTAATGACCTCCAGACTTTGAAGTATCATGCTCCATTTGGTATTTTAAAACTACCTTATTCTGTTTGGCACAAAATAACAGAGCGTTTGGTCTCCTTCTTATTGAAGCTTTCATCTGCTACAGCCTTGCTGATGGATTTTTGTTGGTCAGTTGTCTTTAAATTTAACTAAATTTAAATTTAAGTAAGTCTTGAAAACTTATTTAAATTAAGCATTTGGAAGTGTTTCTGATAATCAACAGCAGAGGGCGCTGCTTTCTCACTGTCCAAAAGAACTCTCTTTAAATCTTAAGCTCTAAAGAATCATTTACTACTGCTTGATTTTTAATTGTTTGATCATTGATCAGAAATTCTCTGAGCTAAAAAAAAAAGTGTTAAGTGTTAAAAAATTAATTTGCTAAGACATCCACATGGCTCACTTGATATAAAAACCAAAATGCAAAAACAAACCTCAGTGCCTTTTCTCAGCAGTATGGGTAGCTGATTTTTATAATTCACCAAATTTTGAATTTCCAGAAAGATTTTTTAAAGTCTCTTTTAAATGTTTTAAATAGGGTTTTCCTGGGGTGGCTAGGTGGCGCAGTGAATAGTGCACTGGCCCTGGAATCAAGAGTACCTGAATTCAAATCCAGCCTCAGACACAACACAATACTAGCCGTGTGACCTTGGGCAAGTCATTTAACCCCAAATGCCCTCCAAAAAGCAGTATATGTGTGTGTGTGTATATGTGTGTGTGTGTGTGTGTGTGTGTGTGTGTATATATATAATTTTCCTCAAATTAAAAAATAATAAAATTTAATTTTCAGTGGTACCTAAATTCCTTGAAAATATAAAATATATGTAAATACAAGTCCATGTTTTCCATTCACAGAGTAAGTGTGTTTTAATGGGAAAGGCAACCTGACTCTTAGATAAAGTCAGAAGTCCTGGGTTTAAATATAGAAACTTCTCCAAATATCAGGTTTATATAAATGGAAGATAATAATACTTGTACTACTTGCTTCACTGGCTTTTGTAAACATTAAAACACTGTAGAAATGGTAGCCACTTACCTGGGTTCTAATGTCAGTTATGCCACTAACTGTATGATGTTGGGTAAATCATAGAATCTTAGAATTAAGAAAGACTTCAAAGGTCATTAATTCAATTTGACTTAGAGGAACAGTAAATTAATCACAGAATTTCTACAGTTCAAGCTATGGCTTATGTCAGTTCTGATTTGAACCTTTGAAACTCATGGGCATGTTTCACTTAAAAAAAGACATGTTAGGTAAGAATCAACAAATACTATGAAAATATGATAGTAGAAACCAAAGTTATGATTCCATTTCTATGCATTTGGAAATGTGTTTGGATAATATGCAGGTTTATTATTTGGTAATTTCTTTTTCTCATTTCATTTTTTTCTTCTTGGCAAGTTTATTTCTTAGAGCATATCTATAAACTCATACCTTGGAGTATTGGAATTGTGAGAAGAAGCTGCAGAGTTTGGGAAGGAAGTGTGAGAGAATACCAAATGGCTCACCAATTTTGGTGATGTTCTTTACCTTCTAAAATATACTAAAATGATCTGTCTCCAGGGAGATGTTAGGAAATGGATCAATTTGACACGACAAAATGGTCTTAAGTGTATAGCTTTCAGAATGATCATTGTTCATTGAGATCCTGTCCTTTTCCCTGCAAAGTGAATTAGCAGTAAGTTCCATTTCTGTAATAAGTCATAAGCAGACAAGATATGGAAGGCTGAGCCTTGGCTGCAGCATTATCTACAAATACAAACTAAGACTGAGAAAAAAAAATGAATTCAGGCAAATGGACTATTTTAAAATAGCCAAGTTAGTCCCTAGTCAATAATCAGCTATTTGTCTATATTCCACTTTTCCCTAAACTACTATACAGAATCAAAGAAATTCAGATTACATTAGTTACCTTCATTTGTTAATAATTAATAAAGTCCCATCCCTATTACAGGAACTATGTGAATGGGACTTAAATCATCACTGATTGTACCTAATGTTTGTTTCTCCACAGGCAAAGTGAATCTTTTTTTTTTAACCTTCTGGAGAATATAGTGTTTTTTACTCAAGCATATTGAATTCTTTGCAAAACAAAGCTGTATTCTACAGTATCTTTATAAATAATACACTAGAGATGTTAATTGTTCTTTCAGTGTAGAAAACCAGTGATTTAATTCACCAATAGTTTATTTTGTATATGATGTTCATTTAAAAGCCTTATCTGAATCACTAAAGTCCAAGCTAATTCTTAAACTTCTTTAAATTCCATTTTGACTTGTAATGAATTAAGCCCATAATCCCTCTAATAGTTATTGGGAGCTTTACAGCATAGTGTTCATAAATTGTAATCTGAACTGGGGGTGTTTATGTGGGTTGTAAAGTTGGCTATTGTGTGTATATCTAAGGTGATAAAGACTTTTTTATTTCAGATGGGTATCAGTCATTTAATTCTCTTAAAGTCTAAATTGAAAATATTACCTAGGTGGTTCAGTGAATAGAGCCCCCATCTAATACATACTCTTCTAACGAATCAGGCAAGAACAGTCAGTCAAATAGCAAGGTATTTAATTGTAACAGAGTGGCATAGTAAGTAAAAAGAGAAACCAGACAAGAGAATTATTTTTCAGTGCCATACCATATTCAGAAATGAGTGTAATATTCCATAAAAAGATATAGAACAATTATTTACCCGGAGTCTATGGATTGATTTGAAAGGGTCCTTGAAATTGGATGAGGGAAAAAATACATCTTTATTTTTACTAACCTTGGGTTTCCTTTGTAATTCTTTGTATTTTCTTGTTTGCATTTACAAACCTTTATGCTGAGAAGTCTATAGGCTTTACTAGAATGCCAAATGACACACAAAAGACTAAGAACCCCTGACTTAGGGCCTCTTTGTCAAGAACAGTCTCATAAAACTTGAGGTGAGGAAGGGTTAAGTCTTAAGTGCTATTTGTTTCATGTCTCTACTAGAAGATTTCTGCCCAAGTCCTTATGGTTCCTGCCTTCCACTGTTCTTTGGCACAAAATCCAGGGACGTCCCGGCCACTACTATGTTTTTCCACATCCACTCCTATCAAGGCTTTCCATCTTCATGTGTGCCATTTGCTCAGGCTCTGTCCCACTGAAGCTTCCTGCCACTACTATTACTGTTGGTACTTCAGGGAAACATTCCATTTTAGTGAGACTAACCAGATCAACAGTATTCATCTCTATCTTTTGTTATTTTTTTCCAATTTGCTGGAAAGTTATTTTAATTTGTGTTCTTTTTAGTGACTTGGAGCAGTCTTTTATAAAGGAGCATAGACCTGGAATGGAAAGTGAGAGGCCAGCCTCTTGTTTTACAGTGTGGAAACTGAGGCACAGAAAGGTTAAATAATTTGATGGTCTTAGAAGACTGAAAAGGAAGGGAAGAGAAATACATTAGAGTGTAAAGGAAAGCAAGGTTAGAGAAAATCATCTCACATAATTGGGGTTCAAATTTAAATAATTTGCCGTGGGTCACATACAGAGCTAGCAAAATGTTTGAGACAGGAGGTCCTTTTGATTCCCAGGTCCCTCTAAAACTGTCCCCTTCGTATAGTACAGTAATATAACAGTATTCCATCACATTCATATACCATAACTTGTTTAATCATAGATACCTTCTCAGATTACCATTCTTTACCACCTCAGAGGTATAAATATTTCTTACATACTTAATTTAAGAGTTTGTTTGCTCAGATTAATCTTTCCCTTAAACCACCATTCTTTTGATTTTCCCTTTTCTCTTTTCCATTTCCCCTCCTGTTTCCCTGTTGAATGAAATATTTCTATACCAAACTGTGTATGTGCATATATTCTTCCCTCTTTTGACCAGTTTAGGTGAATGAAGTTCAAATACCTGCCTTTCCCCACACCTCTTCCTCTTTGTTTGTATAAATGTTTACTTACATACGCCAATTATGCGAAATAATTTTCTCTAACCTTGTTTTCCCTTCCACCCTAGTGTATTTATTCTCCCTTCCCTTTGAAGATCGTCAAAACACAATAGAAATGCTTTTAGGTCTGCTGTATAGTCACACTCCCTCTATGACCTATGATGATGACAGGGTTCAGAGGGGACACATATATTATCTCCCTGTATTAGCATGCAAGCAATTTATCCTTGTTTGTTTCTGTATGATTATCCATTTATCTTTACCGGTTTGTGTTTCTCTTAACTACTGTGTTTGAACTTCAGAGTTTCTATGGGGTTATGGTTTTTTTATTAGGAATGCTTGGAAGTCCTCTGTTTCATTAAATGTCTGGTTTTTTTCCTCTGTAGGGTTATAGTCATTTTTGCTAGGTATGTTCATCTTGACTGTAAGTCTATATCTTTTGCCTTCTGGAATATAATTTTGCAAGTTCTCTTTTCCATTATAGTAATGGATACTAACTCATATGTGATCCTGACTGTGGCTCCTTAATACTTGTTTTTTTCTTTTTCTTTCTGGATACTTGCAATGTTTTTCCTTTGATCTGGGAGCTCTAGATTTTGGCTATGATGTTCCTGAGAGTTTTCTTTTCTTTTCTTTCTTTTTTGGAGGAGGAAGAGCATGGCAATTGGGGTGAAGTGACTTGCCCAAAGTCACATGGCTAATAAGTGTTAAGTGTCTGAGCCCGAATTTGAATTCATTTCCTCCTGACTCCAGGGCTGGTGCTCTATTCACTGCACCACCTAGCCACCCCAAGAGTTTTCTTTTCTTTCATGAAATGATCAGTGGATTATTTCTATTTCTGCTTTGTTCTTTAGATCTCGGCAATTTCCTTTTAAGATTTCTTAAAATTTGACGTCTAATATCTTTTTTTGGTCATAACTTTCAGGTAGTGTAAAGGTTTTTTAACTTTTCTCCCTTTATCTGTTTTCCAAGTAATTTTTTAAACAATGAAATACCATCCATTTTTTCAGTCTTTTGATTTTAATATTTTTTATTTTTTCATAGAATCATTTTCTTCTGTTTGATTCATTTAATTTTCAGAGAATTTGTTGCTTGGGCAAAGTTTTATACCTCTTGTACCAAGCTATTTCTACTTTCAATTTTTTTATAGCTCTCTTTTTTTGTTCAATTTTTTTTTTACTTTAGTGCTCTTATTCGTGTATAAAAAAATGTTGAATGTCTTAAACTCTTGTTTCATCTCTTCTAGGAGTTCTAGTTGAATCTGTGCCAAAGCTGTGTTTTTCTTTGATGCTTTGCTTGTAGATCTTATGGATTTGGGGAGTCATTCTCTTCTGGATTTGTATCTTGTGTGTCGCTTTTACTGCAATAGCTTTTTATGGTGGGATTCTTTTTTATTTGCATATTCTTCCAAGCGACTTCCTGACCTAAGACTTTCTGATAGGGCTTGGTTCTCTGCATTTCTGGAGGAGAATGTCTGTGCTATTCCTGATGCTGCCTTTTGGGAAATTGAGTAGTGAGCAACAGAATTTCCAATAGGCACTTATTTCTGTACCTTCCATAAGGTCAGGACCCTCTTTTTGTCCTATTGCTCTGCTTCGTACTGTGGTGAAGTTCTCTGTATACATATACTCCTGGCCAGACCCCATCCCCAGTGTGCTCAGACTTCTCACTGTCTCTCTGTGTTGAAAAATAATTTCTTGGATTTCTCAATCTGAATTCTATCTGTTGAATTTTCTAGATCTGTTTGGAAGTGTTTGGGGCAGGAAGCTTATTGTTCTTTGTACTACTCCACTATCTTAGTCCCTACCTCTTCAGCAGCAATAGTTACTAAAGACACAGAATATAAAATTCTTGCCCTTAAAGTCAGTTGATTCACCATTAAAAACAGCTGTAATTGTTAATAGGAATGACATTGAAGAAGGTATATTAGCACTTGCTTTGCTACTGTATCCTAGGCGTCGTGGGACCTTTCATCTAACTAGCAGCTGAAATTCTCCATATACATTGTTTCCCCCATTAAACTATGAGTTCCTTGAAAACAAGGACTAGCTTGTCTTCCTACTTGTATCCCCAGTGCTCAGCACAGTGCTTTTCCTTAAACAAAGGCCCATTTCTATAACAGTATTCTTCCAGTGATGCTGTATGTATATTAACCATGGAATACTGTAGTCTCTGAAGAAATAAAGTGTCACCCAGAGTGGTGGAGAAGCATGTGGTGGGCATAAAAAGTTTCTCAACAGAAGTTTTGTAGAATATGTCATCAGAGAGATATATGATCAAAAAGAAGGGATGTCAGTCATGTGATAAGAGCGCGGGATAACCAGTGGATGGCCTGGGTGCTCTGTTGGTATCTAGACAATGTTAGGATCTAGATGAAGCCTCTCATTAAGTTTTGTGGATTTCTGGTGAAGTATTTATGGTAGTACAAAAGTCGTGGACAAGAGTCATAAAATATTAAAGACCACAAGTAAGTTGTGATTTGCATTGGTACAAGGAGGAGTACCAGCATTGATTCATTAAAGTGTCCAATGAAGGAGTCATAAGAGTGTGTTCTAAGGATTTGAGGATGTAATTAACTGAGAAGTAGTCTGTGAGCTTCTGAGATGGTAAATTAGTGTGTACTTACTTATTCTGAGACTTCAAATACTTGAGAGAAGGTACTGAAATTAAGTATTCAGTTCACTTCAGCAAGCATTTATGAAGCACCTGTTGTGTTCCAAGTACTGTGCTAGGTGCTGGGGATATAAAAATAAGAACTTCCTTACCCTCAAGGAGCTTATTGTCTATAGAGAGAAGGAGGGCAGGGATACAAAATGTATACAAGTGTAACCCTTGGCTCAGTAGTTCAATTGTATTGGACTCTCTCCCCATTGGTGGAGATTAATTATTCGGTGCCCAAGCACCTGCATGAGGTATGGGTAGAGTTGATGAGAGCAAGTTTAAAAAGAGATCTGGCTTTTCTGATTTTTAACTTCAAGAGAAAAGCTATGTGATTCTAACCTTTCTTTAAGTTGCTGAAGGGAGAGGAAGCTTCTGGGAAGAAGTAAACAGCAGAGGAGTTGACAGTCTCTGTAATGTCTTTATCCCCAGCTTACCTACACTAGAGACTTCAGAAGAATTTCCCCTTCGTTGAGATCTGGGATTTCTTCTAGGTTCATATGTGTCATGTCACCCCTAAAAAGAGAGTTCCTTCATTTGTATTGTCTGTTATGCATTTTCATATATATACTTTCTCTGATTTCCGTTTAGCTACTGATTTGGACAAATGGGTTTCTTTGCTATTGCTATATGTATTCTTTATGGAATTGACATTTGTTGAGAAGGGGAGTCGAGTTTTAGATATAGAATCTAGGGCACTATTTTCCCATTTAATAATAGGGACCAGGAGTTCAGCTTGAATCTAAAAATTACATCCCCTAGACTAATAATATTTAATATATAATTCTAGTCTGGTACCCCTTCTCTTTGATGAGAACAGAGTAGCCAGCCTCTGTTCCCAACCTCCTCCTTCACTTCCTGTCAGGAATCAAAGTTACCCTTGTGGAAGGGTAGGTAGAGAAAATACTAGAGATGTGTTTTCTTACCTCCCTGTGAGTCACATCTGGAAAGAAGCTTGTGGATATACATAACCTGCACGTGCCAACAATAGCACTAAACCATTATATAATGGCACTAAACTATTATATAAATAAATATAAGCTTACCATGGAATAACTTCAAAGTGATTCTGGTGAGGGGACCATAAGCAACTGATGGGATCAGGAAATACCTCTTAGAGCAGATCACATTTGAGCTGATCAGTACCTGAAGGGAGCCAAGAGTTCCAGAATGTAAGGGTGAGGCAGGAGAACTTTCCAGGCATACAGAATGTTGTTTATAGGAAACAGCAAATTGGTCATTTTTAGCTGTATTGTAGAGTGTATGTATCAATCACCTAGTTATTAAGCACCTACCATGTTGTTAGGCTTTATCATGTTAGATGCTGAGAATAAAAGTGTAAAGAATGAAACAATCCCTTCTTGTAACCTTATATTCTCATGCAGGAGATGTGCTTGTATATGCATGTGTGCGTGTGCATGTGCACATATACACACATGCATACACATATGTATACATATATAACAAACAAAGTGAATAAATGCAAGTATGTATAAAGCGGTTAAATGCGTGGTAGTTTGGGAGGGAGGAAGGGTACTGGAAGTTGAGGGCAGGGAGGGGAATGTATAGGAGAGGAGTAATGTGTTATCTGCCTGAAAACAGAAGCTGGACCCCGAAGACCTGTCCGTGTAAAGCAGAGGGATTTGTATTTTATTGCAGAATCTTCAGGGAGCTGCTGAAGTGTTTGGAGATGGGGGTGTGTGTCACGGACTTGTTTTTTAGGAAGAACAATTTGACAGAGATGCTGAATGGAGGGAGACCAGGCAGGAGACTGTTGCATGGCTGTAGGAAAGAGTTGATGAAAGCCTAAGTCGTTGTGGTCGTGGTATGAACGAAGAGAAGGGAACAGATACAAAAGGCATTGTAGATGCCCAATAAGCTCGGCTTGCCTGCTACTTGGTTATGGGGGATGAGGGGGAGAAAAGAACTGAGCGAGACTTTGAGGCTATAAACCAGGATAACTGGAAGAATGATGCTATCTTTAAAGGAAAGGGGGAAGGTAGGAGAAGAGGAGGGTTTAGATGAAATGATAATGAGTTGTTTGTGTGATACGAGAGAGCATATACCAACATTAAGCAGTCTGTGCCGTAGCTGGAGATGAATTGAGTAATCTTGGCAAATTATATGTCACTTATATCAAAATCGGAAGCATTTATGTCATGGTACATAGAACATTCTCTAGGGTTACTTTCAGTGCTATTTGTTTTCAACTGTACTTGGAATTATATCTAAATACAAGTGAAATATGACAAAAAATCTCATTCTAGTGTAGTCAGGTCACAATCTAGATGTTTGTTTTGGGTTTTTTTTGCTTTTTGGAGGGAGAAGACAGGGCAGTTGGGGTTAAGTGACTTGCCCAAGGTCACACGGCTAGTAAGTGTTCCATGTCTGAGGTCGGATTTGAACTCAGTTCCTCCTGAGTCCAGGGCCAGTGCTCTATTCACTGCGCCACCTAGTCACCCCTTTTTGTTGTATTTTTTTTTTAATAATCTAGATGTTAATGTAATGCTGAAGTCATGTCTCTTTTCCACTTTAACCCTAGGTCTTTAAGTCTTTAGGTCATTGTTTATTGGACTAGCTCTGGAACTAGGTAGGACTCCTCCTTTGAGGGAAACTAACAAACTGACAGATATACAGGGTAGAATTGATGGCCAAGATAGAAGGTTTACTGGAATAGCCAGGGCTGGGTCCAGTATGTGTCAGCAGGAGACCTAACAAAAAGGAAATGGTATGCATCTTTAATAGAAAATGCCATTGCAAAATCCCCATATGTAACACCCTCTTGTTTATCTGAATTCTTAGCACTGCCCTTCAGTAGGTAGAACAAATCTGAAATCTTCTAAAAGATGCTAAAGTAAGGGAAACCTGAGCAAACAGGCTAATGCAGTTGTTATTAGATTTAGCATCTCGAGGACAGGAACACTGTCTATTCTCTAGTCTGTGGCCCTAAAATAATAATGCTAATAATCTCTATGTGAGATTTTAATCAATGTATCTTGGTCACATCAAGTCAATTCAAAAAGCATTTGTTAAACATTTACTACGTGCCTGGAAGCCCTGGGAGTACGAAGAAAGGCAAAAACATGGTCCTTCTCCTCAGGGAGCTCACATTCTAATGAGGAAAACAACATACAAACCACTATGCACATACAAAATATGTACAATATAAATGGGACATAATCTCCAAGGGAATACCCTAGGGAAGTGGGGCGGGGGGGGACCAAAAAGGTCTTTTTCAGGTAGGATTTGAGCTGGAACTTGAAGGAAGCCAGGGAATCTGGAAGGCAGAGCATTCCAGGTATGGGGCATACCCAGTGAAAAGGTACAGGAATCTGAAGATGGGGTTTCTGTGAGAGAAGGCCAGCGTGGCTAGATTGTCGAGTATGTGGAGGCAAGTAAAGTAGAAGACTGAAAAAGTAGGAAGAGATATGATTACTAAGGGCTTTAAAAGCCAAAGGGAAGGTTTTATAATTGATCCCAGGAGGTAAGAGGAAGCTACTGGAACTTAGTGAGTTAGGAGAAGGACATGGTTAGATGTGCTCTGTGGGAAGACAGACTTTTGCAACTGAGTGGAGGATAAGCTGGAGTATGGAGAGACCTGAGGCAGGGAGAGTAACTAGAAGGCAACTACAGTAGTCTGGACATGAGGTGAAGAGGTCGTGCACCAGACTGGTGACTGAGTAAAGAGAAGGGAACGCATAGAAAAGATATAGTGAAGGTAGAAATGACAGCACTAGGCAACATATTGGGCATATGGAGTGAATAAGAGTGAGGAACATAGGATGATGGGAGATGGGAGCCAGGACAACTAGGAGGAGAGTGGCACCCTTGACAGGCATGGGGAAGTTTGGAAGATGGGAGGATTTGGGCAGGACAGAGGAATGCAGGGATTGAGTTCCATTTTAAATATATTGAATTGGAGATATTTGCAGGATACCCACTTTAAGATGTCTAGCACTCACTTGGAGATGTAAGACTGGATGTCAGGAGTGAAATTAGGGCTGAATAAGTAGATCTAAGAATCGAGTCCCATCTAGTCCAGTAAAACTCTATTCTGGAGGCTAATGAGATCACCAAGCAAGATAGGATAGAGGGAAAAGAGATGATCCAGGAAAAAGCCTTGGAGGGCACCCATAGTTAGGGTTACTGAGGACCCAGCCAAGGAGACTGAGAAACAAGTAGGTGGAGACCAAGAGAGGGCAATATCCCAAAAATCAATCCAGAAGGGGCAGGTGATTAACAATGTCGCAGGCTTCAGAGAGGTCAGGAACGATGAGGACTGAGAAGATTGCTATCGGATTTGGCAAATAGCTCATTGGTAACTTAGGACAGAGAAGTTTTGGTTGAAAGGTGAAGTCAAGACCTAGACTGCAAAGAGTTTAGAAGAGAGTGAGAGGAAAGGGAGTGGAGATATAGACAGCTCACACATCGAGTTTAATTTCACAAGGGAGGAAAGAGAAAGGACCATAGCTAGTGGGAATGGTAGATCAAATGAGGGAGACATGGGTGTGTTTGTAGGCAGCAGGGAAGCAGCCAGTAGACAGGGAGAGACTGAAGATCAGAGGGAGAGACTGAAGATCAGAGGGACAGACTGAAGACCAGTGAGAAAGTAGTGGTCATCGAGGGAATAATCTCCTGGAGGAGACTGGGTGGAATAGGATTATTGATGCATGCAAGGAGGTTATATCTCGAAGAGAAGGGCCCTCTCTTCATGGGAGAGGGATGAAGGATGAGAGTGGAAAAAGCATCTGAATGATTTGCAGAGGAGTGAGGAAGAGGGAGCTCTCAGCACATGACTGCAGTTGTTCAGTGAAATATCAGACAAGATTCTCAGCTAAGGGAGAAAAGGAATGCTGTGGAAGATGTGAGGAGAGATGAAAAGGTTTGAGAAAGCTACTGTATGCTGAGTAAAATAGTGAATTGATTAGGGAGGGTCCATTTGAGACTATATAGTGTAAATTTGCAGCGGACCTAGTCACCACAGTTTTTATAATTTTCTGTAGCTATATTCTATATCATGCCAATAGGAGCAAAGGTGGAAGAAGGTAGAATAATTTAGGATTAGGACTTGGAAAGACATAATTGGCAATAGGATAAGGGGGCAAGAGACTCTAGTGTGGAGTTGAACAGGTACACCAAGGGAGAGAGGGGGAGGAACAAGTACTTATTAAGTGTCTGCTCAGTGCCAGGCACTGTGCTAAGCATTTACAAATATTATCTCAATTGATCCTTACAACAACCCTTCAAGGCAGGTGCTATTATTGGTATTATTCTTATTTTACAGTTAAGGAACCTAAGGCAGGCAGAGGTTAGGTAATTTGCCTAGGATCACAGACCTAGTGTCTGAGACCAGATGTGAACCTAGGTCTTCCTAACTCAAGACCCAGTGCTCTATCCATTGTGTTACCCAGCTGTCTCTAAGGGGTGGAGATAGGGAAGGAAAGATAGTGTACCCAGTGTAGAGATGATGGACTAGGACAGGAATGGGGAACCTGCGGCCTTGAGGCCACATGTGACCCTCTAGGTCCTCAAGTGCAGCCCTTTGACTGAATCTACACATCACAGAATGAATCCCCTTCATAAAAGGATTTGTTCTGTAAAACTTGGACTCAGTCAAAAGAGCCGAGGAAATGTCCTGGATTAGGAAATAACTGAAGGGTAGGGGGATTAGAGGTTACAGTGAGGAAGAACAATATTAGGGTTCATAAGATAGAGGAAAAGATAGATTGATAAAATATTACAGTTTCATGAAGGAATTTCCGAATTCATCAGCATGGAAGTGAAACACTTTAGAGTGAGTCCAGGATCAAGAGTATAACCATGTCTGTGTGTAGGTGAGGTGCAGAGGAGGAAAAGGCCATTAAAAAAGCCAAGTAAATTATTATAAAGTAGGTTCAGAAATGGCAGGGTTGTATAAATCAACAATCAGACATTTATTAAGCACATAATATGTGCTGGGCATTGTGCTGGCTGCTGTAGGGATACAAGAGCACAAGTGAGAAAGAGCTTATAGTCTTTGTGGGGGCAGGGATGGAGGGGGACAACAACACGGACCTGTCCAAAAATATATGAAACACATACAAGATAATTTCCAGCTGAAGGACATGACAGTTAAGGGGATTGGGAAAGGCCTCAGATAGGAGGTGGAAGTATAAAGTTACCCCTTCTACTTCAGGATTTTCCCTGTTGTGGTTTTAATATATTGCAGGTTGGCATAAGAAATTAAATGGGAATTTGGGGAGAGTTTTGGGGAAGTTGCAGATGACATGCAAAGGCTAGTAGGTGACACAGAAAAAGTTTAGAAACTCAGAAATGCACAAAACATATGTATAGTATTGTACAGTATTGATATATTTTATCTTTTAATACCATAATAATTCAAACTTCTTTCCTGGTATGAAGGAAGGGCCAAAAAATTTTATGTGGATTTTTTAGATCATGGGGGTGCCATTCCCCTAAACCTGTGATATGGAAAGGATGACTGTACTTTCCCAGGTATGTCCACATAAAGGATGAGGTTTATGTGTATACTCGAGTTAGCTTGGTGTTTGGGGTCTCCCAAGAAAAGTGGGGGAGGGAAGAGATATCAGGCTGCCTACCAAACTGAAGATCTATAGAGCTGTTCTGCCGACCTCATTGTTGTATGCATGTGAAACCTGGTCCTTATATACGAAATTGAATCACTGCCATTTGAACTGTCTTAGTAAGATTTTGAAGATTACCTGGCAAAATAAGGTCCCAGGCGCTGAGGTCCTTTTTTAAGCCAAAGTGCCAGTCATTCAGACTCTACTTCAAAAGCCCAAATCCAATGGGCTGGCCATGTTGTTCAAATGCCAAATGTATGCTTGCCTAAAACCTAGTCTAGTGATTCCATTCCTAGCCATCATTAGAAGAAATTATAGTAATTATTATAATAATATGGTAATAATATATCATTAATATATTTATATAATAAATATGGTAGCAAATATAATAAATGTAGTAATTATTAAATTATAGTAACTTTTTCAAAAAAGACTTCCCAGAAAAAGCCAAATTATAGTAAACCTTTATAAGATTGAAGATGATCTATTTCCAATGCAAGGTAACCTTTCCGAGGGATTGGTATAATTTTGATACTTCCTTATGGCAGAGGGGTGACTTTGAATTCTTCAATCAACAAGCAGTTACTCGGTGCCTATGTAAAGCTATGCATGAGCAGCTTTCTAGAGGACTGCTGCTGTGAACAGCTTCAAGGTTCTGATTATACAGTATAGTGAACTCTTTATTCAGTAATAAATCAGAGCAAAACATGCACAGAAAATCAAAATATAGCATTCACCATGTCACAACTAAACAACTTAACTAAAATTGTCACATAGTTTTCACCAAAGTGGTCACATAGTTTTAAACCAAAAAAATGAAAAAAATTAATTTAGTAACTCAATCGTTTAGTACCTCCTTAATTCAGTCACAAAGTACAAAAGGTCAAAGTTCTCTACCCATGGGGTGCAAGTAAGTTACAATTTCATCAGTCACTACTTAGTACCCTCTTAATGGGTAGTACCCTATTTCATCAGTCACAACTCAAACAATTTCATCAGTCACTACTCAGTACCCACAGAGAGGTCTTTTCATTTTGACTCAAGGCAGGCTTTCAGCTTCCATGGTTCCAGCTTCTGCCAAATCTAACCAACTGCCACCTAAGTTCAAAGGCAGATAGCTCCCATTTCCTTGTCCAGCTCTCCACGCAGTTCCTGCTCCACATTGAAACTCACAGTGTCCAGTCCACCTCTAGTCCTTCACAGTTTCTGTTCCTGGAAAGAGAAAACTTAACAGAGCCACAACAATATCTACACATATCAAGCTTAGCAGAATTATAACAGTATTCACACCCATGGTCAGCACTATCATCTTGATTCACTTTCTGCCTGTGAAATCAACATAGACCCAAAATAGACATACAAAGTACCAATATCACAGTCATGCTTGCTCTGGCAGCTCTGGCTGGCCCTCAGAAGTCTTCAGCAGCTCTAAATGGTTCTTGGAAGTCTTTGGCAGCTCCTGCTGGTTCTCAGGAGCTCTCAGGAGTTTGGCTGGTTCTCAGAAGAAGCTCTGCTACCACAAGTTCTGTTCTCAAAATCAAAATTACTTTCTCCAGCTCCATTCTCAAAATCAAAATCACTTTATCCGGCCTCCAGACCACTTGCTCTAAGAAATTCTGTCTCAGTTCTCAATTCTCACTTCTCTTCTCAGTTTTTCTCAATTATCAGTTCAATCTTCAGTCCAACAGTAGCAGCCCAGCCTCTAGATGCTCACTGAGAGAAATTTTCTCTCTCCCTCCCCCTGCCCCCTCCCCTGGCACCCACCCTGGCAGCAGCTGCTCTGACTCCATGATGCTTACCCTACAAAATTCTGGCTCTCCCAGCTGGGGCTTTTCCTTACTTATGGTGTTAGCTCCTCCATGTTCAGCCCCTTCCTGTTATGTCAGCAACATGGGTTCATACCTTGTTTCTTTACAGAGGCTTAATTTGAAACTAAATGCTAAGTACCTGTTAGTTTGTCAATACAAAGGGATCTTCAAATTTCATTACTATTACAGCCTACTATATTCCAAGCACTATGTACTAAATGTTGGGGATTGATGTGAATGAAATAATCTGTGCATGCAATGCGTTTACATTCTTGAAGGCAGTAAGAAGAGTAAGTTTTGGCAGTTCCTACTAAAATGGAAAGGTCCACTGACAGAAGCTATGCCTGTTGTCTGAGGACCAGTCTAGCTAAGTTCGTTGGGGCCCATCTCTGGTTTTGCCATAGATGAATAAGTCTTTAATTTACAGCAACAACTACATCATATAAAGACTATGAGCAGCATTGATGGAGAGAATGCTTATACCAGTTACGTCAGGATTCCTTGAAGTATTGAAGTATGCACACAGTTTACATCTTTCTTTGGAATCAAAAAACAAATGTCTTGGAATGGAATCCATCACTATTGTGAATTGGAAGAGTGGTGAACTTGGGCAAATTCAAGTTCTTTACCCTTTTGGATGACTCTCCTCAACCATAAGATAGCACTGAAAGTTTTTACAATGCTTCTTAAACTGTGGGTCACAAACCCATATGGGAGGCTAAAGTGCTGAAGGCATTGAAAATGGAAAACGTTAAGAAGCCCTGGTTTAGAAGATTGGATAGGTTATTGGAAGGAAGTCAAGCTCATTTTAGGGTAAGGAGAGGTGCCTTGAATGTTGATGGTCTTAGGTGTCAGTACTTCTTGTGTTTTGCATTTTCTTTAAGGTAAACTAAAACCTGTCCTGTATTTGCTGTATTTTTAACCTGAGGACTTGTGTGGAAACTGAGATCTCTTTTACCTTTTTGGATTGAAACCTAGACATAATCTGTATTTTGATGTTCCTAGGAGAGATACTGAGTGGGAACATAAGCCAAAAAAATTTGATTTATCCCCCAAGATTTAAATTGGTCCTTATAAATCTACTAAATTCTTAAAGAACACAAGTTCCCCTGTGGAAAGGTAGGGTACTACAAAGTATTAGAGAAGGCTTTTCATGTGGCTGTTGTGGTCATATTACTAGATAGAAAGTAATTTAAGGGAAATATTCCTCTGACTATACTAATAAATCAAAGTTGTTAAGCATTAACACATAATTTAATAACTATTCTTTTTTTGACTTTTGGAGGGCAATTGGGGCTAAGTAACTTGCCCAAGGTCACACAGCTAGGTTTTTGTTCCTGTGTGTGTTAAGTGTTTGAGGCCGGATCCGAACTCAGGTCCTTTTGACTCCAGGGCCGACGCTCTACTCACTGCACCACCTAGCCGCCCCAATAACTATTCTTTTTAGAAGTTTTTGTTGATATCTTTGGGTTTTTTTTTTACACCGTGGTCATTTACTAACATTATCCACTCCCATAGAATTCCATCTCATAACCCAGAAAAATGGTTAAGCAGAACCAACCAACTCTGTGATCCTGATACATCATATGCAACACTATGATCTTCTAGTTCCCACGTGTCTACAAAGAGTAAGAAAGTGTATTTCATCATCTGTCCTCTAAAACTAAGATTGGACATTGCATTACTTTAAATTCGGTAACCGGATTCTTACACTGCCACCCTCTTTATAGAGTTGATTTTTATGGTGTACTAGGCAAAGCCTGTCTTTTAAATTTATCGAGGTCTTAATGAATTCCATGAAGTGGTCTCATTGACACTATTCGATTTGACACTATTCAAGGTTATAATTATGTAAAATATGATGATTGGTTCCATCACAATAGAAATTTGAGGTGCAAATTCAGAAAATGTGACCACTTCACAGAGTTCCTTATTCTAACTGAGATCTAGATATATTGAAAGCTTCTCTGAAAAGGAAGTCAGGAAGAAAAGGAATTTATCTGGTCTGTATAATTTTACTAGAAGCCATCCTATCTGTCCTTTTTTGTTTCAGAGAAAAAAGTATTCCTCCTTACCAAGGCTAAACCTTCACCTATACCATTGATCCTTCTCCTCTGGCTTCCTACAAGATGCTGCCACATCAACTTTCACCCTTCTCTTTTGTGTCTTTGATGTCTTTCTTTCTCTTTTCTCCTTCCCTTTTGCCTACAAATGCAATCAAGTCTCACCTAGCCTAAAAAGAAAGTTCTCCACATCATGCTAAGCACTTAAGCTACTGCCCTCTCTTTCCTTTCAGTGAAATGTCTTTTCTTTCTTCAAAAATAACTCCACTTCTCTGAATTCTTTCTCACTACCTGCTTATTCCTTAACCCTTGTCATTTGTCTTCTACCTCATCCTACTCTACTGAAATGTCTTTTAAATGTCACCAATGATCTGATTGCAAAATCCAATAACTATTTCTTAGTTCTCTTCTTCCTTGACCTCTCTGAAATATTTATTGACCTGCTAATCTTCACTGAGGCTCCCTTGCCTCTATGTCTTGCCATTAAGTTTTCTCTTCCTATCTTTTTGACCACTCCTTTGCAGTTTCATTCACTGACTTCCAAATCTGTATCTCCAGCCTCAACTTCTGAAAATGTCTCTCTTATATTCATAACTATTTGCTAGTATGTACGTCCCATAGTTGTCCCACAGAAGCTCTCAAGTTGGCTTGGGAGGACTGATTAAAACAAATTTGGAAGTGAATTAACAATCCTATTGGGACTTAAGTAACATATATTGAACTTTACTTTGATTTTCAATAAGCTTCCCTATTTGTTTGTTGATTTTACTCCAAGATTACCCTTTTTGGTTGATCCACCCACATGTGTCTTGATAATGACTAATGCCACGTGACTTTCCCAGCTTATCATACTAACTCCTTTAAATTAATGACACAGGACTATGTTGTAGACTTTGATTATGACATTTCCTGAAGTGCCCAGATAGTTCAATATCTCATCTTAGATGACTATTTTGTACTTAAGATTCAATATATCTAAAAAAGTACTCATCCTCTTTTACCACAAACCAGCTCATCTTCCAGACTTTTCTCTTGCTGTTTTGTATCACTATTCTTCCTGTTATAAAAATTTTCCTTTTCATATACTGAACCATCCCCCCTCTCAGGATTTCAAATCATTAAGTTAGGTCAAAGGTCAAAATTCAAAAAAATGTCACATTAGATAAAGATAGGAAGATAATGCTATATCAAAAACAGTAGCTTCAACTCAACCTTCTATCTATTGGAAAATGTGAAATGAACACAAATAAATACATTGACTCAAGACCACCATATTTAGAGATGATTAGCTGATACAAAAAAGCCACCACAGGGGGCGGAGCCAAGATGGCGGAGTAGAAACAGCATTTCCAATGTGCTCTGCCCCACACAAATTTCAAACAATGTGAAAGGGAGCTCCGAACAATTTCTGGAGCCACGGCACCCACAGAACGGCACAGAGAAGCTAACCTCCTGCTGAGGACAACCCAGCAGCCCTGCAGGGAGCAGCCAGCGCAGCGCTCTGAGAGCAGGCAGCACAGCACACTGGGAACAGACAGTGCAGCCTGCAGAGCCAAGCCCAGGTCCGCGGTTTTAGCCCCAGGGCGGCCAGACCTTCAGCCAGCTGGTGGAACCCCAGAACATCAGCAATTGTGGCGATTCCAGAATTATCAGCACAGATATGCCTAGGACAAAGTGAGAGGTTAGTGCTCTATGGACTTTGGGACCAGTATTTGGGGAACACGTGGTTTCCTCCCCTGGGGGCAAAAAGCTGCTGAAGAAACAGCTGCACAGAAGCCATTTTGCAGCGTCAATAGTGGCTCTAGCTCCTGGTCTGTGAACTGTAGGAAGATCCAGCAATCAGGCTGGGGGTTAATTGCTTTTGCTTTAAACTGCCTGGATCTGGATTGTGGTCTGGGGGGAAAGTTTGGGGTGGGTATCCAACTTGCCAGAGTGGGTGGAGGCTTTACAGAGGCCACCCAACTGGCGGAAGTTGTGAAGACCCCACGTTTGGGCGGAAGCTCCCCTGTCTGGCGGCAGAGTCCTACTGTGGCAACAAGCCCAAAAATCAAGTAATTAAGTGGTAATATGCCTAGGCAAATGAAACAAAATAAACAGAAAAGTTCAACATTGGACTCCTATTTTAGGGACAAAGAGGCTCAAAGCATGGAGGAGGACTGTGAGGTCAGAACTCCTGCACCAAAAGCCCCAAATGAAAATACAAGCTGGCTACAGGCCATAGAGGACCTTAAGGAGCAGATAAGAGAAGTGGGGGAAAATTGGGAAGAGAAATGAGAAATATGCAAGAAAAGTATGAAATGACAGTCAACAGCCTGACTGAGGAAAATAACACCTTAAAAAATAGACTAACTCAAATGGCAAAAGAGGCTCAGAAAGGCAATGAGGAGAAGAATGCCTTAAAAAGTCGAACTTGCCAGATGGAAAAAGAATCTCAAAAGCTCACTGAGGAGATTCATTCCTTCAGAGTAAGACTGGAGCAAATGGAAGCTAGTGACTTTATGAGAAATCAAGATACTATTAAACAGATCCAAACAAATGAAAGAATAGAAGGCAATGTGAAATATCTCATGGGAAAAACCACTGACCTAGAAAATAGATCCAGGAGAGATAATTTAAAAATTATTGGACTACCTGAAAGCCATGATCAAAGAAAGAACCTAGAAATCATTCTTCAAGAAATTCTCAAGGAAATTGCCCTGATATTTTAGACCCAGAGGGCAAAATAGAGGTTGAAAGAATCCACAGATCACCTCCTGAAAAAGATCCCAAAAAGAAAACTCCTAGGAATGTTATAGCCAGGTTCTAGAATTCCCAGATCAAGGAGAGAATACTACAAGCAGCCAGGAAGAAACAATTTCAGTATTATGGAAGCACAATCAGAATAATGCAGGACCTGGCAGCTTTTACACTGAGGGATAGAAGGGCATGGGATATGATATTTTGGAGGGCAAAGGAGCTGGGATTAAAACCAAGAATCAACTACCCAGCAAAACTGAGTATCTTGTTTCAGATGAAAATATGGTCATTTAGGGGCAGCTAGGTGGTGCAGTGAATAGAGCATCGGCCCTGGAGTCAGAAGGACCTGAGTTCGGATCTGGCCTCAGACACTTAACGCACACACAAACAAAAACCTAGCCGTGTGACGTTGGGCAAGTTACTCAACCCCAATTGCCCTACAAAAAAAAGTAAAAAAAAAAGAAAATATGGTCATTCAGTGGAATAGAGGACTTTCAAGCATTCTGGATGGAAAAACCAGAGTTGAATAGAAAATTTGACACTCAGACACAAGAAGCAAGAGATGCTTGAGAAAGTAAACAGGGAAAAGAAATCAAAAGGAACTTATCAAAGTTGAACTATTTACATTCCTACATGGAAAAACAATAATTGTAACAGATGAAACCTTTCTCAGTATGAAAATAGTTGAAGAAGGGTATATGGGCATATGAATACATATGTGAATGTGTGTATATATGTTTACAGGTATACATAGAGGGCACAGGTCGAATTTAATAGGAAGGGATGATACTTAAAAGGTGAAATTAAGAGGTTAGAGATGAAGTTAACAAGAGGAGATGGGGAGAGACAGAAAGGGGTAAAATATCTCATATAGAAAAGGCAAGGGGAAGTGGTTGCAAGGGAGGGGAAGAACAGGAAGGCAAAAAGGCAAAACCATATTCTCATTGAATTTGGCTCAGGGAGAGAATGACATACATACTAAATGGGATATCTCACCCTACAGGAGAGTAGGGGGGAAGGGGGCAAGAAGGGGGATGATAGAAGGGAGGGCATGCTGGGGGGAAGGGAGGTTGGAAGCACCCACTTTTGAAAAGGGACAGGATCGGGGGCGGAGCCAAGATGGCGGAGTAGAAACAGCTTGTCCAAGCCTCTCTGCCCCCAGATTCCCCACAAACTAAGTAAAAAAGGACTGTGAACAACTTCTGGAGCCCCAGCACCCACAGAACGACACAGAAAAGCTAACCTCCCGCTGAGGACAGCCCAGCAGCCCTGCAGGAAGGACCAGCGCAGCGGTGTGGGAGCCGGCAGCGCGCACAGCGCAGAGCGCAGGAGCCGAGCCGAGCCCAGGTCCGCGTGAGCCGAGGTTTTAGCCCCAGGGCGGCAGGGCCAGCAGCCCGCTGGAGGAACCCCAGAACACCAGGAGCTGTGGCGATTCCAGAATTATCAACATAGACATGCCTAGGACAAAGTAAGAGGTTAGTGTCCTATGGACTTTGGGACCTGTATTTGGGGAATGCGTCAGCTCCCTCCCCTGAGGGCTAGAAGCCGCTGAGGAGACACGCCATTTTGTAGTTTTCAGAGGCAGCTCGGGCTCCCAGCCTACAAATCGTGGGGAGATCCAGCGATCAGTCTTGGGGGTAATCGCTCTTGCTTTAACCTCCCTGGATCTGGATTGTGATCTAGGGTGGAAGTTGTGGGTGGGTTTACAGCTTGCCAGAAACAGAAATTGCCCCCCACACGTTCGGGACGAAAATTCCTCTAGCTGGCCTTAAAGCCATAGTGTGGCAACAAGCCCAAAAGTCAAGCAATTAAGTGGCAACATGCCAAGGCAAAGGAAACAGAAAAATGCAACCCTAGACTCCTATTTTGGGGGCATAGAGCAGGAAAAGGACTGTGAGGTCAGAAGTCCTGCTCCAAAAGCCCCAGGGGAAAACATGAGCGGGTTGCAGGCCATAGAGGACCTTAAGAAGGACTTTAAAAATCAAATAAGAGAAGTGGAGGAAAAATTAGAAAGAGAAATGAGAAGGATGCAGAAAAGTATGAAATGAGGGTCAACAGCCTGACTGAGGAAAACAACACCTTAAAAAATAGACTAACTCAAATGGCAAAGGAGGCCCAAAAGGGCAATGAGGAGAAGGATGCCTTAAAAAGTAGAATTTGCCAGATGGAAAAAGAATCTCAAAAGTTCACTGAGGAGATTCATTCCTTCAGAGTTAGACTGGAGCAAATGGAAGCTAGTGACTTTATGAGAAATCAAGATGCTGTTAAGCAGATCCAAACAAAGGAAAGATTAGAAGGCAATGTGAAATATCTCATGGGAAAAACCACTGACCTGGAAAATAGATCCAGGAGAGACAATTTAAAAATTATTGGACTACCTGAAAGCCATGATCAAGAAAGAACCTAGAAATCACCCTTCAAGAAATTCTCAAGGAAAACTGCCCTGATGTTTTAGATCCAGAGGGCAAAATAGAGGTTGAAAGAATCCACAGATCACCTCCTGAAAAAGATCCCCAAAAAGAAAACTCCCAGGAATATTATAGCCAGGTTCCAGAATCCCCAGATCAAGGAGAAAATACTACAAGCAGCCAGGAAGAAACAATTTCAATATTGTGGAAACACAATCAGAATAGCCCAGGACCTGGCAGCTTCTACACTGAGGGATTGAAGGGCATGGAATATGATATTCCAGAGGGCAAAAGAGCTGGGAATGAACCCAAGGGTCACCTACCCAGCAAAACTGAGTATTTTGTTTCAGGGGAAAATATGGTCATTCAGTGGAATAGAGGACTTTCAAGCATTCTTGAGGAAAAAACCAGAGTTGAATAGAAAATTTGACATCCAGACGCAAGAAGGAAGAGATGCCTGAGAAGGTAATCAGGGAAAAGAAATCAAAAGGAACTTATCAAAGTTGAACTATTTACATTCCTATATGGAAAAGCAGTATCTGTGACTGATGATATCTTTCTCACTATGAAAATAATGGAAGAAGGGGGTGTGGTCATATGAATACATATGTGAATGTGTGTGTATATGGTTACAGTTATATATGGATAGAGGGCATAGGTTGAATTTGTTGAGAAGGGAGAATACTCAAGGGATGAAATTATGAGGTGAGAGAGGAAAGTGGCAAGAGGAGATTGGGAGAGACATGGTAGGGTAAACTATCTCATGTAGGGGAAGTGGTTGCAAAGGAGGGGGAGAATAAGGTAGGCTAAAAAGCAAAACCACATTCACATTGAATTTGGTTCAGGGAGAAAATGACATCCATACTAAATGGGATATCTCAACCTGCAGCAGGATAGGGGGAAGGGGGATGAGAGGAGGGATGATGGATGGGAGGGCATCCTTGGGGTGAGGGGAGGTTGGAAGTACCCACTATAGAAGAGGGACAGGATCATGTAGGGAATGGACCAGGTGGGGGGTGGGATGAGTGGGAGGGAATTATAAGCAGCCTTGTACAATATATCTACCATGATAATGTTTTGCATAGCTAGACATGTACAACATATACTAAATTACTTATCTCCCAAGAAGGAATGGGTGACAAGGGAGGAAGGAAATGGATCTGAAACTCGAGGTCGTAACATTAGATATTTCAAATATATATAAATACTATTATTAATACTCTTTTGCCTATAATTGGGAGATAAGATGTGCAGGCATTGGGACACAAAGATTCATCTTCCTCT